>PVIC010035328.1:0-10827 GCA_004025085.1 Thryonomys swinderianus | reverse complement strand
CACCAGGGATCGAACTCAGGACCTTGCGCTTGCAAGGCAGGCACTGGAACTGCTGAGCTAAATCTCCAGCCCACCCATCAGTTTTAATAAATTTACTTCACCTCTGTAGGTTTCCCTGGGTTATAAGTGTGGCTAAATACAAGATGATACATAGATATTTAATATGTTTATAAATATATATATATACACACACACATACATACATACATTTATACATACTGTATATATATATATGTACATAAGTATTATGAGGTATCATATATTGAGGCCAGGTGACATTTACAGGTACCGAGACTAACCTGCAGCTGAGGGAGTTAGTTCTCTGTACTCTCAAAGCATAGATCCTGGGTCTCAGGGCACATACACTGTTTGCTCAATCTGCAAACACGTAATTATTTAACTTGCCTTCTAAAATGACACCACACCCTGGATGTGATGCAAAACCCAGCATTACAAGATAAGCTCTGTCTCAAGTTTCTGCTCGTTATAGTGCCTGAAGTATTTGCTCATATGCTCGGGGACCAAAGCAGAAGTAAACAGTCAGGCCAGTATTATAGGGACACGTATGTTACAAAATCGACTTTCTTCTGTTGTGAAAGCCATGAATGAAGTTCGGCAGGAGTCCTGTAAGAATGCCGATTCATCCCACATCACGTTGGTCGGAAAGGACTTCAGCCTCTTGGCCTCCTCCCTCCCCCGCCCAGGCCGTCTCCTTTCCTCGGTATCAGGTACGGGCTCCAAGTCCTGGACGTCAGCGGCAGCACCTCGCCTGCTTGTCTCCTGTCCACGCCCCGTTCAGGGAAGTGACTCTCGCTCGTTCTCCCCTTGCACTGCTCTCTGCTCTCCAGCGAGCCCTTTGCACAGCACGTTTAACCTACCTGCGCCCTTTATCTCAAATTCTACAGAACCACTTCTTTGTGACTTCTCTAATTAAACAGAACGCGGTGTCCTGAACAAGAGACTCCGACACAACTCTGTACTTTGGTTAGGTTTGATTTTTTGGTATTTGTCCCCCGCCCCCCAGAACACATGCAGTAATACAATATAACTGAGCAGTTAGCAGCACAAAGTTAGATGGCCAATTTGTATCTTGATCAAACATACACCAAGCACGTCTTTTCCTCTCTCCTTATCTGAGATGATGGATGGATGGGTAGATGGATGGATGGATGGATGGATGGATGGATGGATGGATGGATGCGATACATGGAAGGATAGCCAAGTGCTTAGACTAGTACCTGGTACACAATAAATGCTACCTAAAAGTAAGCACAATAAAATGTGACAATCAAGGGTGGTTCCTCCAGGCCTCAGTGTTTGGGAGACTGTGAGAACTGACAGGAGCTACCTCTACAGAGAACTAGGGAGGACCGGCCCAGCTGGCTGCGACTGTGCTGCCTTTGCTGTCCCCATGGAGCAAGTGGGACCAGCTTACATTTTCAGTACAAGCCAAAATGCTAATCATTAGATTTGAAATTATTAGTTTACATTTTAAAATATTGGTGTTTGAACTAAAGGAAGCATGATGAGGGGTGGATATATTCTTTAGTCACAACTGTGTGAACTCTGACATGCTTGATCCTACAATGCAGGTATGTTTCTAATTTCTGTATTTTTTCTCTTATACTTGTTCCTCAATGGAATACTGTTGGGTAATAGAAAGCACACAGAAGCACATGCTCAATTCAAGCCAGTTGGCCAATGCATTGATTTGTTTAATAAACAAACACTAATGGAACTTTTCTGGAAGTTCAGAAAGTAACTCAGTGTCATCCATGTTTAATGCTCTCTCTTAAGGTGAGTCTTCTGCTTGGTCAACAAACCAGGGCCTAGAGACACATATGAACGATTTGTGATGCACCCCACAATCTCAAGGGACTTACAGACTTTGGGGGACACAGAAATGCAGACAGCTATGAAACTTACAAAACACAGAGAAGCAGAGTCTCACTTCACATCCTAAGAACCCACTGTAATTGCTACAGCATGATTTTAAGCCCAAAAGAAGAGAAAGTAAGATGAAGCGACTGACCAAGTTTGCTCCACTAGTAAGTGGAGGTGTAATAAGAACCAGTTCCACAGACTTCAAACCCACAGCTCTTACTGCTATACTCAAATGCTCCATCATAATATCCTTACTTACCATAACTTCTGAGATTGGAGATTCCACACTCACTAAGAGGCTTATATCCAATGAATTAGAGGATTTGATAGCCCCAGTGGAATACAAGCTTTCAAAATCACTTGAGAAAGACTAGGCAAGTTTTTGTTGTTCTCAATAATTATAATTTCCCCTTTGCAAAAAAAAAAAAAAAAAATCCGAAGACATTCTCAATGAAATATAATGCCATTTTTAAAAGGTTAAAAGAATAAGATATCAAAGGTAAATGGAGATGGAATTGCTGCTTCAGAAAAATCAATTAAAAATAGATAATGCAACCACATACAATGCCGGGCGTGGTGACTCATGCCCACCAGCAATCAATACCACACACCACAGTGCTGGGCGTGGTGGCTCACGCCTGTAATCTCAGCACTCAGGAGGCAGAGACAGGGGGATTGCTGAGTTTGAGGCTTGCCTGGGCTACATAGTGAGCTCAGGGCCAGCCTGAACTACAAAGCGAGACCCTGCCTCAAAAAAAAAAAAAATAGATAATGCAAGTGGACACAAATCTAAAGTCTGAGTCTCCTGAGTGACAAGCAACTGATAAGTGACAATTTCTTATTGTCTATAGCTGGAGAAACGCTAATTTTAAGTATACCACATTCCCACCATTTGTTCTCTAATTTCTAGAGCACACAGCAAAAATTGGTATTGTTATGAGACACTTTGCTTTTAAGACATAGCCTTTTTATAAAAATAGCTGATTTGTAGGCCAGGGACTTAGCTCAAGTGGTACCATACCTACCTTGGAAGCACAAGGGCCTGAGTTCGATCCCAGGTACTGCACACACACACACAAAAAAGCTAGCTGATCTGTTATATTTACAAAGTCTGATTGATCAGAGGATTTGAAAATTTGCAACAACATACTGACTAGCTCCTAGTAGTCAGTACTAACTTGGCATGTTGAAAGGAAGAAAAATGGAAGAATTGGTACTAGTTTAGAATGATTGTTTAGCAAAGTGTTAGAATGATAATTTTAAGAAGACTATGAGCAATGTTATCCTCTTCCTAAACAGCATGCACTTCAATTTCTTAACTGGGTAAACAATAGCCAAATGTCACATCAAACAAGATGACAGGCAACAGCTCCAGGGACCTTTCATCGCTCATTCTCTCATACAGTCACTGAGCGTCCTTAGGGATGGAGGTGGAGCAGGCGACAAACTTCTTAGCCTCTCCCATGGACTTGCAGGAGCCCCCAGTGTTCAGTTGAAAATGATAGCTTCTGGCTGCCCTGTATGCTGATCAGTAGCAGCTCAGTCTCGGCTATTGAAATGGACAGAAACTATACAAGCACAGATGATGTGAAACTGAAAAGCAAATAAATTAAAACTCGGTCGGCATGTACTGTCCATTGGCAATAGTGAGCGATAATATCAAATTGGGGACAAAAAGCAGAATAAAAATAAGTAAGAAACATTCGGACAAAGCATTGATAGTATATTTTACCACTTCTTGGTTATTTAGCACAATATGTTTATGCTAATTAAAACTAGAAAATGTAGACAAGTACGTAAAATAAGAAAAAAATGCAGCCTGAACTACATAGTGAGATCCTGTCTCAAAATGACCCAAACAGGGCCAGAGATTTAGCTCACTGGTTCCAGAGCCTGCCTAGCAAGCACAGGGTCCCTGGTTTGAGCCCCAGTAACTACATACAACAATATTGGGTGTGGTGACTCATGCCCATCAGCAATCAGTACTACATACTACAGTGCCAGGCATGGTGGCTCAGGCTTATAATTTCAGCACTCAGGAGGCAGAGGCAGGAGGACTGCTGAGCTGGAGGCTTGCCTGGGCTACATAGCGAGTTTAGGGCCAGCCTGAACTACGAAGTGAGACCCTGTCTCAAAAAAAAAAAAAAGCTCAAAACATAATGATATGTTATATATATATATAATTTCAAGATGCTGAAGTTTCTTAAAACCTCACCCAATACTGACAGACAATACTCTATGATTATAGATACTTTGTAATTTCCAATTGCAATACAACAATGTTAATACATTGTTTCATTTCTGAACTTAAAGTGCTGTATAAAAAGCCTATAGTAACAAATATACATATTTTAATGTACACAATTGAATTATACAAATAACAGAAAGACATATAACTGAAACATTCATTTTTTTCAATTATGAGCAAAGTTATCCTCTCTCTGGGTCCATTTCTGAAGGAAAAGATTTAAGAGCTAGGGTTTCAAGACTTTTTGGACTTCATAGGCCAAGTAAACTAAACAGAGCAAGAAAAAAAGCCAACAATTAACATAAAGTTGCCAAGGAAATAAAAAACAAAAAACCCACTACCCATGAGCATATCACTCATAAACAATCCTAAAACAAAAGGAGACACATTCTCTGAATTAGAAAGCAGTGTTTAGGTTGAACACACTTCACCTAGTATTTGTAAGCAGTCTACTCCACTGATCATCATATTATTCTGATTTGGTCAGAGTGTGAAATTTGTGTCACAGACTCATACTTACCATTTGATTCTTGATTAAAAACAACTTCAGATAATGCCTACAACCTTTCCAGTTCCAAACCACTGACTTTATGATTCTAAATATTACTGTAGGCTCTAGATTTTTTAAAATGTAAGTTATAAGGACTTCTAATAGTCTCTCATCCTTCTTTAAGACTGCCAACGAGTGGATCTCACCAAGAGGACAGAGGCACTATACCATCAAAGAGACTGAAGAAGGCACTACGCCATGCTAAAGGGACACAGAGACAGGAAGCACAGCTTGTGGCCTGAAAGGGAAACAAGATACCAAAATAAAAACAGTCGCAGCAGGGTACAGTTAAATGATGCAATATAGGAAGCATGCCTGGGATTTTTAGGAGCATTTAGGAGCAGCACTCTACCAAGACCGAAGTGGAGAAGGCTAGAGAGCCTGATCTCCTGGATAAGGAGATCTCTTACATTGTTTTGAGAAAGGGGTGTTAGGAGGCTGCAAATACTATCGCAGGACATGAGTAGTCTGTGTGATGTGAACATGCATCAGAAATCATGGAGAATCACAGAAACTCTATATTTCTGGGAGCTCCAGGGAAGACAGAGTCTATAAGTACATGAGCTGAACAACTATTGAAGATGCCAGAGAGTCATTCAAATTGCTAGATGAAGGCAAACCTACAGTTTCACTTAAAAAAAAATGTGGACACAACCCTTATACATTGGGACAACACCAAACTATTTTAATCAGAGGAGACCAAAGTACACCTCAGTTCATTGCTTCCCACAACTCAGATTTTAAAATAGAGCTGTTGTGATGAAAAGGATCTCCAGGTTAAAAATCTCTGTGTTATCTTTGCTTTTTAAGAATGAAGGTAGGGGCTGGAGATTTAGCTCAGTGGTTCCAGTGCCTGCCTAGCAGATATGGTGATTCACATCCACCACCAATTAGTACCACATATCACAATGCAGGGCATGGTGGCTCACGCTTGTAATCCCATCACTCGGGAGATGGAGGCAGGAGGATTGCTGAGCTGGAGGCTTGCCTGGGCTACCTAGTGAGCTCAGGGCCAGCCTGAACTACAAAACAGGACCCTGTCTCAAAAAAAAGAATGAAGGTATACAAAGAATAAGTTTGTTAATAACAAATTCAAGCAGTATGGAAGTGCAAAGTAGAAGGTGAAAATTTCAATTCTTTTAATCAAATCCTACATCCTAAAATTAATCACTATTACAAGTTTCATACAAGATATTCAAGAAAATTTTATTTTTCAAGTATATTTTTTCAAAGCATATGCAAATAACACAAGTAGGTTTTGTGTGAGTTCTCCAAAAAAATATAGTTTGTAACATATATTCGTCTATAGCCTGTCTTTTTCACTTAATATATTATCAGTACAGCTTGGTCTCATTTGACTTCATAGCATCCTACTGTATACTGTGTGTATGTCTCAATCATTTCCCTGTTGGTGGTCAGCTTGCTAGTCATTGTTGAAATGAATGTCCTTGACTATTTGTACAGCTTTGTTTTCCTTAGGGACAGTCTCTTAGGACTGGATTTACTATATGTATTTCTCAGCTTTCCTGTTGCTGGAAGCAATCAATACCCACAGCTTAAAGGAGAAGAAGTTTAATTTGGCTCAGGTTTTAAGGGAATCCAGTCCATGGTCAGCTGGCTCTGAGGAATAAGCATCATGCCAGAAAGGCAGAGTGTAACAAAGCTGCTTAAAGTACATCAGCCAGGAAGCAGAACAGGGAAACAATGCCACTGAGGAAGAGCAAACAGCTAGGCATAGACCCCAGGCCATGCCTCCATGACCCAACCCGACACACCCACATTCCCATGGTGGATCCCAAATCAATCAAATACTCTACCCAAACTACTCCCTCACATTAAAGGATCTATACATTTAAAGTTTTTAAAACAGCTGTCAAGTTGACTTCTAAAAATGTTGTTCCATGGTATGTTGCTCTATATTATATGACTGTCCATTTTCCCCACTGTGACCAAAGACAAGTTTCAACAAGCCTTTGAATCTTTGCCAGGTAGATAAATTAAAAATGTTATCTTATGGTTAATTCATTTGGTACTTTTCTAATAATGAGCTTGACCATATTTCTATATATTTACTAGCTAACCATATTTTATGTCTAAGAATTCTTTTTTTTTTTTTTTTTTGCGGTACTGGGGATTGAACTCAGGTCCTTGTGGTTCCAAGGTAGGTGCGGTACCACTTGAGCTAAATCCCCAGCCCCTTAAGAATTCATTTTTATATAAACTCCACAGGTTCTTAATCTGAAGTCCCAGGGACCCTGGTACATGATATGAAATCTTCTGTATTGGATGCATGTTATTCTCAGAAAGGGGCCTAGGGAACATTAAGAACCACTGATCTTAAAGTTTTTAGGCTGAGAGGAACATATGAAAAGAAAGAGGACTAGAAGAAAGGATGAAAAAGAGGTGAGAGCAGGGTTCCATGATTCCTGACCTCTGCCTGAATGTGCTTTCTCTCATTCCTCCATTGAGTAATTTCTTCTCAGTGCAAAGATAACTTCCCTGTCCTCCCAGGCCAAGTCATGTGCTGCTGTTTCGTGACAACCAGCGATTATCCCAGACGTACTCTGATGCAGTTTATTCACATCTGCTTCCACCCTGGCAGGAGAGTTCCCTAGAGGTGCATCTGGGGTCCGTTTTGTTCTCCAACAAGCAAGATGAGCAAGATGTAGCCAGAGCTGGGTCAATAAATACTGTTGAAGGGAGAGAGAAAAGGTTGATTCCAAACAATCTTTTGTAACCCTTTACTTTCCCCTACAGTTCCCACAAGCATGAGAGGAAGTAACAATGTCCTAGACACAGAAATACACTGTGAAGTATTTATCAGAAACCTACTAAATATGTACCAGGCCCTTATCCAGGAGTTGGGTAACAACGCAGTGAACAAAACAGACATTGAGCTTCTACTCTTTGACAGTGAACATACAGATATGTGAGTTATATTTAGAAGGTGAAAATGCTATGGAAAAAATTAAGTGACGTTGAGTTGGGTGGGAAGAGGAAAAGAGGGAAGCAGTACCCACTTGTTCATGTTTTAAAAACTAGGCTGAGAAGATTGAAATAGAAGGAATCTCAGATGCTCATGGAGTTTAAAATAAGTTCGAAAAAGCAGCAGAAACAGACAGAGGCAACAGCCTATTAACCCTGGAGGAAAATGTGCTGCACACTTTGGAGCAGCTGGCTGTGCTGGGGGGCTGGGGTCACCCCTCTCAGCACCAGCCCGTCTACATCTCCCCTGAGAACAGCATCAATGGAGCTGCAACTCTTCCTCACTCCCTTTCCTGGGCACAGTTGGTGGATCTTTCTTTCATGTTCTTACAGCCTTTTGATCGGCTCTCCACAGTATCACTCATCTTCTCTTTGTGTGATGATTTATCTTCCTAAGTGTCATCCCCACTGGACCCCAAAAGCCATGTGCCAGTAGCCCAGGTCTGGTTATTTCCAGTACTAGGTAACAAAGTTTTCGAACATTTGATAAATTAGTGAAAGAATGAGTAATGATTAAACAGAAACAGACCTATAGGGAATATAATTATAGTTGTGGCACTTAAAAGACATCCACCCTTTATCACCTGACTTCCCTTAAGCTGTCCATACTTGTTACTATGTTAATCTTTAGCCTTTCTGGACTCCAGGAACATTAGAAGAGTCAGGCACATTATTCTCTAAAGGGAATCAAAATATTTGGTAAAGACTCATTAGTGAGCTACAAAATTAACTCAATAGGTCTTGAAAAGTAACTTTTTATTAGCTGAAATACAGGATAAAATAACAGGATACATTAAAATAAATAATGTTAAGTGGTTTGGAAACATGTGACCCAATTTGCCCAGAATAGTCCAGCTTCTTCCTGTTGATCTAGCATAGTTATTAGTTTCACAATAATAACTTGGCCAGTTTGTACAACTAGGTGGTCACCTATGTTATACAAAACTTTAGGAATAAGTGCACACTGGTTCATGAAGTGGAGTGTATTTCTTACAGTGAACAATGGTTCACAAAGTTTGGGATACACTTTTATTGAGAGATTGAAAGTTCTGAAGCTTCCAAAAGAGTGGAAGAAGGAAAAGCAAAAGAGGAAGAGATAGAAGGAAATGTTAAAATTTACCCGGAGAGCTTCCTAATCCTCCCACTATCCTGTGTGGAAGGAGGAACCTTCCATGACACAAGTGGGAGAATTGCAGTTCTCAGTGCCTAAAGCACTTGCCCAAGTTCCTGTGCCATCAAGTCGTAGTGTCATTATCAGAACCTAGGATCACAAGTGGAGAAAAGAGAAGCATTTTGTTCTACATAAGGAGAAGGGAACATCTTTTTCTACTTCTTAGAGACCACAACATTTATAGCCACATAAAAATTAAGGCAGAGCTAATGGAGCATATCCCCCAGTCTAGTATAATGGGCTCTATAATTTAATAAAAATAATTACACTTTGGAAATATTTTTCATTTAAACTACTTAATCTATTTTGATTCAGATGGGAGTTCTTAATTATGGACTAAAGCAGTGGATAAATGTTTTGGATTGATCATATAAGTCTTGCTAGGCAAAGGCACAAAAATCAAGCAGTTGTGTACAGAGTAGTTACTATGGTGCAAATATGAAGTATCTCACTGAAGGTCTGGCCCTCAGTGCAGCAGTCTTCAGAGCTGGAGTTTGGAAGGTGCTGGGATCCTGAGGGTTCTCACATCCTAGGTGGATTAATCAATTAGTGAGACCATAATTTGATGGCATTTTGGGGAAGTAAAGTAAACTTAGAGTGAAGCCTAATTGAAGGGAGTGAGTCATGAGGGTGTGACCATGCGGACTATATCTTGCCTCTGGCCACTTCCTCTGTAGCTTCTTCCCCTCTCTGCTTCCTGGCCGTCATGAGGTGGTCATGTCTGCTGCACCACACCCTTGCAGAATGATGTGTCTGGCTCATGATGAACCCAGAAGCAATAAAGCCAAGTGGCCATGGACTGAAACCTCTGAAACTGTGAGCAAAAACAAATTTTTCCTCCTTCAAGTTGTTTTCTCAGGTATTTAATCACAGCAATGGAAAGCTAACACAATGATGCCTCAGGAAAGAGTGGAGAGTTGGAAGTCAAACAGAAGTCCAAATTTTAATAGCTCTAAGGCTGTGGAGAAGTTCTTAAACTCTTCTGTGCCTTAGTTTACTGATCTATTAACTACCCATGAGAATAGCATCTACCTCACAGAGTTTTTATAAAACAAAAGTATTCACTTAAAGCCACCAACATTCCTATCCAGAGAATGAGGAAATTGCTCAATAATGTGCTAGCTACAGTGATAAAAATTCAGAGTAGTGGAGCCAAAGGTGCTCCTTTGTTGCTTTTCTTTCCACTGCCCTTTGACATACATCCCACCTTTGATGGTCTCCATTATACTCTGACCCATGTGCTGTAGCATAATTGGAAGGTGGTGGAAACTAAAAGGTTGGGCCTGATGGAGGTATTCTGGTCACTAGGCAGGTGCCCTTCAAGGAACCAGTGGAGCCCTATGCCCTCTTCTTCCTCTCTCTTTGCATCTAGGCCATGAATTAAGCAGCTTTGCTTTGCTACAACTCCCCTGTAGGACCAGCTCCCCAATTCAGGCCATCACCATGGACTGAAACCTCTAAAACCGAGAGCCAAATTAAAACTTCTGTCATTTTAAGTCAATATTCACAGGTATTTGTTAAAGTAATGAAACAGGAAATAAAACAGAAAACTAACATAGTCCTCCTCTAGCTACTCTTACTCACCTGCAATAAGCTCTACTCAGTCAAGATACATTATTTCTGTAAGAAGTTGTTGCCTTCCATTTGCTAGTATTTTCCTAAGAATTTTTGTACTGTGTTTAATGAAGGACATTGCTTTCTTGTTTTTCTTTTTTTCCCCTTCTGTAAATGTATGTCAGATTTTCATACCAAGGCGATGCTGGACATAGAAGATGAGTAGGAAAGTATTCCTTCTATTCTTCTATATTCTAAAAAAAATTCTTAAAAAATTGATATATTGTTTCCTTAAATATTTGATAGAATTCACTAATAGCACAACTCAAAATAGCTAAATCTTGGAAGTGATTTATATGTCCATCAAAAGATAAATGGATAAAGAAAATTAGGTATTTATACCAACAGAGTAGTACTCTGCTGTTAAAAAAAAAA
>PVIC010035327.1:0-19074 GCA_004025085.1 Thryonomys swinderianus | reverse complement strand
TGTCCTTAAAACAAGCATTAAAGTCTCTATTTTTCTAAAGTAAAACCTGCATCAATCATGTTATTCTAGAAAGCACACATTCCTCTTTTTAAAAAGCCCACATGATCACTGTGGAGACTCACTGCTTAAATAAATCCATTAAACCATGAGACATAAAAACCTACCTCTTCTTGCATAACTGGAGTCCATATCTTTAAACTGCACCACAACAAAGTCTGAGCATTTGAACAAAATGCTCTCCATTATTTCTTCACGTTTTGGGCCCAAATTAGATTCTGGACTTTTCTCATGTGCAGCATCAAGTACCAAATCACACTAAAAAAATAAGTATAAATATTAAAATCATGTATAACATAAAATATACTAGAAATTCTATATTTCATCAAAGTGTTATTCCTTATATCTCAAGAGAATCTGATAATGATGGCCTTTTTTTTTTTTTAACACAATTGTGTATTCTGAACTGGAGATTTAGCTCAGTGGTTCCGGTGCCTGCCTGGTTCAATCTCCAGTAACCACATATAACAATACCGGGCATGTTGACTCATGCCCACCAGCAATCAGTACCACATACCACAGTGCCGGGTGTGGTGGCTCATGTCTGTATTCCTAGCACAGGGGAGGCAAAGGCAGGAGGACTGCTGAGTTCGAGGCTTGCCTGGGCTCCTTGGTGAGTTCAGGGCCAGTCTGAACTACAAAGCAAGACCCTGTCTCAAAAAAAAAAAAAAAAAAAAAAGAAAAGAAAAGAAAAGAAAGGGGCCGGAGATTTGGAGACTCAGCTCAGTGGTTCCAGCGTCTGCCTAGCAAGCGCAAGATCCCTGGGTTCAATCCAGGGTAACCACATACAACAACACTGGGAATGGTGGCCACTCCCACCAGTAATCAGTACCACATAGCACAAATGTCGGGCTTGGTGCACTCAAGCCTGAAATCTCAGCACTCAGGAGGCAGAGGCAGGAGGACTGCTGAGTTTGAAGCTTGCTTGGGCTACATAGTGAGCTCAGGGCCAGTCTGAACTACAAAGTGAGATCCTGTCTCAAAAAAAGAAGAAAAAGGGCCACAGGGTTAGCTCAGTGGTTCCGGGGCCAGCCTCGCAAGCTCAAGGACCTGAGTTTGATCCCCAGTAACCACATATAATGCTGGGCGTGGAGACACACCCACCAACAATCAACACCGCATACCACAATGCCGGACGCGGTGGCTCATGCCTGTAATCCCAGCACTCGGGAGGCAGAGACAGGAGGATTGCTGAGTTTGCGGCGGCTTGCCTGGGCACCACAGTGAGCTCAGGGCCAGCCTGAACTACAAAGCCAGACCCTGTCTCAAAAATAAAAAAATAAAAAAAAAAAAGAAGAAGAAGAAAAAGGAAAGAAACAAGCAAACAAGCAAAATTTAGGGTAAGGACCAAGCATGCAACTGGTTTTGTTTTTGGTTGTTTGGTTTTTTTTTTTTTTTTTTGAAACAGGGTCTGGCTTTGTAGTTCAGGCTAGCCCTGAGCTCACTATGTAGCCCAGGCAAACCTCGGCGAACTCAGCAACCCTCCTGTCTCTGCCTCCTGAGTGCTGGGATGACAGGCATGAGCCACCACGCCCGGCACTGTGGTATATGCTATTGATTGCTGGTAGGCATGAGTCACCACACCCAGCATTCTATGTGGTTACTGGGATAGAACCCAGGACCTTGCGCTGGAACCGCTGAGCTAAATCTCCATCCAGCCCTGGTTTTTTTGTTTTGAGACAAGGTTTCTCTCACTATGTAACCAGGCTGGCCTTGAACTCGATATATAGCCATGGCTGGTTTTGAACATAGTGATCCTCCTCTATCAGCTCCTTAAGGGCTCAGATGCACCACCCTGTCCTTCTTTTTCTTTCCTTATATTTTTGGAGATAGAGTGTCACTAAATTGCCCAGTATAGCCCTGAACTCACAATCCTCCTAGCTTTAGCCTCCTACTGAGATTACAAGCATATACCACTCCTGGCTCGAAATGTTCTTTTACTGTAGAGGAAAAAGTATCACACAAATTTAATGACAAGTATATTCTGTAAGTAGCAAGTACATTCTATAATTATAAATTGCTAAATCAAAAGTAAAATACACCATACCATTTAGGAAGACATACAAATATACAGTAATAAAAGAGTAAAAATTACCTTAGGACTGTATGTTTTAAAAACTCCTTCATATATACCTCCGTTTTTCACTTGTACTTCACATTTGGATCCCTAAAAACATACAATTAATCTTTTAAAGAAATAATTATCTACCCCATCAACATGGAAAATGTTTTCAATTTAGACTTACAATTCACCAGGCTTCATGACATATTAGGTGTTCAAAGAATGACAGAAAATTCCAAAATAAAATACCCTGACATTGCCTGCCTGGTAAGTGTGAAGCACTGAGTTTGATTCCCAGCACCAAAATCAAGTAATCATTCAATCAATCAATCAATCAATCACTGAATTCTCAAAATTCTCCAAGAGGCTCTACTCATAGTATGAATTTAAATATTAAACACTTAGATCCATAGCATTGTAAATTAAACATTTTGACCATTAGATGAAAATAATGCACAAGACAACTGATTATAAACACTATTTTACACATTGTAGTTAACAAGAATAAGCATACACTGAATAACAGTTCCAATAGTTGTATCTTTTCTAAATTATCTTGAATATGATCTAACAAATGTCATTAATACTTTAATTTCATGAAATTATTTCATTTCACCCCCAAGGCAATTTACCCCTGATAATCTGATAACTTACAACAACTGATGTAAGTATATGAACCATCCTCATATTTGCATAGATTCCATCAAAAGAAATCTGGAATGTTAAAATAAAAGGCACTATTACAAATTAATATATTGACTTGCATATACAAGTTAACATTTTTTTACTTGTGTTTAAATTTACACCTTACATGTATTAAAGATTTAATTTACTATTATCTTTTTTGTTTTCTTAGTGAACAGAAAGTTGTTTTTAATGGTAAAATCATTTATACCAACTAAGAAAGTGATCATGATTAAAAGAAATCTAGTAAGAAAAATTAACTTCTACAAAGACAATAACATTGGGTCATATAATAAACTAATAGTTAGGAAATAAGGATTCACGCCAAAGTGAAACAAGGGATTTGGGTAGGTGACTTGACTGTAGTGGTAGTTACAGGATTTTATGTACTTTGAATGGTGAGGAGTGTAACTCAGGGGTAAAACATCTCTAGATTCAATCTCTAGCACTGCCAAAAAAAGTCCTACACAGACCTATATTCTAAAAAGAGTACCCTCTATCTTAATAAATAAATGGAATGGGGAGTAGAGATATACCTTTATACAAGAACATTAGCTAGTTTCATTCAGCATATCTGAATCAATATGGTGTGCTTAAAGAAATGTGGTTGGCTGGGTATGGAGATGCACAACTGCAACCCCAGCACTCTATAGAGGCAGGAGGACTGCGCGTTTTGTTTTTTAAGAATAAAAACGTAGCCGGGCATGGTGGCTCACACCTGTTATCTTAGCACTCAGGAGGCAGAGGCAGGAGGACTGCTGTAAGTTCGAGACTAGCCTGGGCTACATAGTGACTTTAGCGCCAGCCTGAACTACAAAGCACAACCGTGCCTCAAAAAAAAAAAAAAAAAAAAAAAAAAAGAAAGGAAAAAAGGGTTAACAGGGCTTTATTTTTAACAGCAAATAGAAATCCTTTAGTGAGATCATGGTAATTTGACAGTGTTATGATTGAGCTCAAAAAAGGTTTGCAGAGTACACAGAAGGTCAAGGTCTCCAGCTGACTATTTCCAGGTCTTCTCATTTATCTGGCTCCTTAAATGACTGGGTGAAAAGCCCTTATTTGGTGGGAAAGGTTTCCAAAATGAAGTTTTGAATTCTCTCTCCTATTAAAAATTCTTGTCAAGGGGCTGGAGATTTAGCTCAGTGATTCGGGCGCCTGCCTCTGCAAGAGCAAGGTCCTAAATTTGATCTGGTAACCACATACAACAATGCTGGGCGTGGTGACTCACACCCACCAGCAATCAGTACCACATACCACAGTGCCAGGCGTGGTGGCTCACGCCTGTCATCCCAACACTTGGGAGACAGAGACAGGAGGATTGCTGAGTTCGAGGATTGCCTGGGCTACACAGTGAGCTCAGGGCCGGCCTGAACTACAAAGCAAGACCCTGTCTCAAAAAAAAAAAAAAAAATTCCTGTCAAGGACGGGGAAGCTCAAGTGGTACTGCACCTACTTTGGAAGCACAAGGGCCCACAAAAAAAAAAAATTCCTGTCATGTTAACTGTAACATTAGCCTTTGGTTCGGGGGTGTTTTTTGATTATTTCACAATACCATCATCAGAATTCTGAAATTCGACAACTGAGGGATTGCTTTAGATGTGAATACATCTGACAATCCAGAGTAGATTAGGATTGGTGAAGAATTTGTTGATTGAGATCACCTCTGTTCTTGAAGCATAGATAGCCTGACTTAAAATTCTTTCTATCAGAACAGGTCTGATTTCAGGAGTAACTAATCAAGATCTGATGAATGGTTGGTCAGTTCCTCTCACTAATAACGTTTATGAGGAGTATGGACATCACCACTTTTTCCTCAGTGATGGTAAATCACAGAAATGGATTCCAGCCTCCCATGTAGAAACTTGGCTATCCAACAATTTCACTAGTAGCTTGCTGGCAAAGCTTGTGTTGCCCCTCCATGGCTTTCTGTAAATTAAAGAGTTCCATAGCTACTTTCAGAGAATGCAGTTATCTCCAAGGTCCGCTTGGTCCACAAGTAAGTGGCTATGACCCAATGTGTGTGTTTAAAGAAATGTGGTTGGCTTGGTATGGTGATACACACCTGTGATCCCAGCACTCTACAGGCTGAGGCAAAAGGACTATGCATGCTGGAGGCCAGCCTGTGCTACATAATGAGTTCGAGGTCAACATGAACTATAGTGAGACCCTGCCTCAAAAAGAAAAAAAAGGGCCGGAGATTTAGCTCAGTGGTTCTGGCACCTGCATAGCAAGTGCAAGGTCCTGAGTTCAATCCCAGGTAACCATGTACAATGCTGGGCATGATGGCTCACGCCCACCAGCATTCAACACCACATATCACAGTGCTGGGCATGGTGGCTCACGCCTGTGATCCCAGCACTCAGGAAGCAGAGGCAGGAGGATTGCTGAGTTCGAGGCTTGCCTGGGCTACATAGTGAGCTCAGAGTTAGCCTGAGCCACAAAATAGGACCCTGTCTCAAAAAAAAAAAAAAAAAAAAATGTGGTCACCATACCAGTCCATAATATCCACATTATGTATACACATTATGTGTCTTCCTCTGATTATAATGAAGTCACTCTGTCCAATAATGGCAGAAACTAAAACAATTAGCGACAGCTTGTCAGTTAATCAATCATATGAAATTTATGTCCATTTTAATTTTATTGATAAAGTTCCAGAACCTAAGACTAGAGGCCCTTTCCAATGCAGAAAAATGAAGTAATTTTAAAAGATAGCACAGTAATTCGAAATAAAAGGATCAAAGAATTTTTCCAACTCCAGTTCTATTGCCCTAGGTCTCTTCTGGAGGTTACTCATTTAGACTTGCCTTTAATAAATTATAAGAGAACAAATAATTTACTACACATAATGAAAATACTATTTGCAGGCAATTCTACATTTTAGTCATCACCAAAAGAACACATACCTCTAATAATTTCATACTATTCATCTGTATAAGTTATCTGTAGTAAAATTCAAGAGAATTTTCTTGACTTGGCATTTGGTCTATAGCTAAAATTCATGTTTTAGCTACCTTTATTTTTTTTTTAATTTTTTTTTTTTTTTTTTGAGACAGGGTCTCATTCTGTAGTTCAGGCTGGCCCTGAGCTCACTACGTAGTTCAGGTAAGCCTCAAACTCAGCAATCCTCCTGCCTCTGCCTCCCAAGTGCTGGGATTACAGGCGTGAGCCACCACGCCCGGCTAATTACCATTTTTAAAAAACAAATAACACTGCAGTTACTCACCGTAGACTGAGGCAATCCTTTGCTAGTGTTTCGACCTCTGAAAAAAATTAAATATTATTTTAATTCAATTTTGGTGGGCTAATTAATGAAAAAACTTTTTGTTGTCTTTTTTTTTTTTGAGACGGGATCTCACTATATAGTTTAGACTGGCCTTGAACTCATGGTGATCCTCAAAACATTCTAGAATTTCAAATGTCTTATAATGTCATTCAAATAGGACAGCTCTCTGTGGTGAGGGTTCATTCATCTATTGCTACAGACTCTAGAGGTTATCTCTGTAGGGCTCTATCTGTGCTTTGTCAGAGCAGAGATCCTAAACACAGAGAGACTGTGAAAGAGTGGAAAGAATGTGTACCATGTCAAAATCACGCCTGTGAACCTACCTACTTGCCATCTGAAAGGTTAAGGCAGAAGGATTCCAGGTTTGAGGACAGCCTGGGCAATTTAACAAGACTGCTTACAATGATCAGTCAGGTTTTGAATATAGCATAGCATTCCTAGGCTCAATCCCCATACCACCAAAATAATAACAGTGTTAAATGAAATTAAAATACCCTGCTAAAAGAAAAAAATTAAACCCAAGATAACTCATCAGTAGTGAGCTAAAAACCAAATGTAGTTTGTTCCTGATTCAATGTATTTCAGGGATGTCTAGTCACCTGTATTTTATCCAAGCCTCTAAAATGTTATTATGTTTATAAATGCAGAAAAACAACTGAAAATAAGCCATATCATTCAATGCACTTTCACTTCTAAATAGCATACAATTCTATTAGGATCTGTGTAACAAATGTATTTCCTTCCCAACTCCCTCCCTCCCACTGCAGTACACAAAAACTGCTATCAAACAAGATCCAGTAAGGTGGACTCCATTTTCAAATGAATTTAATTACAAAGCAATACTATCCCTTAGTAACCGGAGAGATTGGTTATAGGACCCCTACATATACCAAAATCCAGAAATGCTCAAGTTTTAAAAATAAAATAGTGTGATAATGTTTGCAAATAAGCTATGCATCTCTAAACTATTTGAAATACCTAGTACAATGTAAATTTATGTAAATAGTTGCTATACTATATTGTTTAGATGACAAGATTATATGCATGACCAAAATAGATGTACCTCTTCTCTGAAATATTTCTGACCAAGGGTTAAACAAATCTACAAATGTGGGACTTGTGCAAAATGATACCTGACTGTACAACCTATGGCTTATTCTACTGGAAATGACCTAAGTAGTAACAGGTAACATTACTAAAAGTGAATATTATGTATCTTATAGATATTAGTCACTCTGCCACCTATAATTCCAGCATTTGAGAGGCTGAGGCAGGAGGACTGCCACAAGTTCAAGGCCAGCCTGGGCTGCATGGTGAGTTCAAGACCACCCTGAACTACATAGAGAGCCATGTCTATAAATAAACAAACACATCATTAGTCACTCTGAACACTAAAAACCCCGATTTAATAAAACAATCGTAACACTCAAGTCAAAATTTAAAACATTCAAGAGAGATGAACTGTTTTAAGTCCAAAGTCTAGCACTCTGACTTTAGCAGAGTAACGCTGGTTGTAGCTAAGGCCAGTCCTGCGTACATTCCAACACTGTTACTTTCCTCACCCTCTCTCATCTAGAAAATTGCTTACATCAACTGACCTCAGATTCCTTTCATTTTTAAGATCGATTCCTCACATATAGTACAAAGAGAAATTCTTAAACCTAAAGAATATAACCAATAACTCATCATTTAGAGACCTTCATATGAACCAGATCCTATGGTAAATCTTTCACATTATATCTAACCACCTTTGTTTTGTGTTAGAAGAGGAAATTGAGCCTCAGAGGTTAAATTTTGGACCAAAACTAACCATTTGACAAATAACAGATCTGTACTGAAATCAGATTTATCTGATCCCACATCCAGGATTTTCATTTCTATGCTATGCTGCCTCTGCAACTACATCACGAAGTATTCCACCACGAGTTTATTAACTGCATGCACAATGCAACTTCAAAATTAAGCACAAAGAATGTCTGTCCTTTTCTCAAATATTATTTGAATTTAATGTTTTTCTCTTTTTCCCAGGACTGGGAACTGCACTGAGGATCTTTGTACTGAGCTACTTCCCAGCTTCTCTTTTATTTTGACACAATCTCACCAAGTTGCCCTGGCAGGGATCAAACTTTTAATCTTCATGCCCTAGCCTCCTAGAATAATGACAGGCATGTGTCATTATAGCCAGCTGTTTTTTGTTTTTCTTTTCTCTCCTGCTTTTCTTTCTCTTTTTTTGAGACAGGGTTCCACTTTGTAGGCCAGGCAAGCCTCAAACTCACAGCAATCCTCCTGCCTCTGCCTCCCAAGTCCTGGGCTTATAGGCATGAGTCACCACGACCAGCACTGTGGTATGTAGTACTGGGGACTGAACTCAGGACCTTGCACTTGCCACGCAGATGCCGGAACAACTGAGCTAAATCCCCAGCCCCCCTTTCATTTCCTTTTGTCTGTTTACTTGTAGTCTGTACCCAAAGGTTTGGCATACCCTAAATCTTCCTACCAGTTGTTGAGTTATAAAACCAGTTTTAAATATTACTAAGTATCTTTAAATTCATGATCCCAAAAAAGCTTTTTAGAGGACTATAACATTGCTGAGCACTGTATGATAGTATATGCCTATAATCCCAGCCCTCTGGGAGGCTGAGGTAGGAGGATATCAAATTCAAACTCAGTCTGGGCAACTTATAAACTGAGTAAATCACTGTCTTAAAAACAGGTTGAGGTAAAGAAAAAAATGTGATGGTAATAAAAAAAGAAAAACAGCTGGGCATGGTGGCTCACGCCTGTAATCCCAGCACTCGGGAGGCAGAGACAGGAGGATTGCTGAGTTCGAGGCTTGCCTTGGCTACATAGTGAGCTCAGGGCCAGCCTGAACTACAAAGCGAGACCCTGACTCAAAAAACAAAACTAAACAAAACAAAGCTTATGTATTTAGGGGGTGGGGGTTGAGGGGTGGGTAGGGGAATGGTAAAAAAATGAGAATTAAATCATGTCATATACTGGTACAAATTTTCAATATTGAATGATTATCATGTATATACACAATATACCAATAAAGAAATGGAGAAAAAAATAAAAAATAAAAATGGGTTGACGAGTGCAAAAGCTCTGTTTAATTCCCACTAAGTTGTAGGACAGCTGGGGAGAGAAGGACTAAAACATACTACTTTTTAAAAAATTATATTGGGTTTTTTTTAATGAGTCAAGGTATTGTAGTATCACTATGTAGCCCAGGCAAGCCTCGAACTCACAGCAATCCTCCCGTCTCTGCCTCCCAAGTGCTGGGATTACAGGTGTGAGCAACCATGGTCAGTGTTGTGGTGTCTGGTACTGACTGCTGGTGGGCATGATTTACCTTGCTTGGCATTGTGGTATGTGGTTACCTGGGGATCAAACTTGGGACTCTGCACTTGCAAGGCAGATGTCAAAACCACTGAGCTAAATCCTCAGGCCATACCATCTTTTATACTGATTATGGTTACATCTTTAATAAAAGTGCAATTATTTGACAATATAGGGGTTTTTTTTGATAGTGTCTTGCTATCTAGTTCAAACTGGCCTTGAACTATGCACTTGAGGGTAGCCTCGAACTTGCAGTGATCTCTTGCCTCAGTCATGTGCTACCACATCCTAATGTTTTATATATACATCTTACACAAATAAGCTAACGGTAATTTTTTTTTGTTTTTTGTTTTTTTGAGACAGGGTCTCGCTTTCAGTTCAGGCTGGCCGAGTTCACTATGGAGCCCAGGCAAGCCTCGAACTCAGCAATCCTCCTGTCTCTGCCTTCCCAGAGCTGGGATTACAGGCGTGAGCCACCACGCCCGGCACTAAGCTAACGGTAATTTTATAAAATATTTTTAGTGCACTTGCTTTTTTTTTTTTTTTTTTTTTTTGCTTTTTGGAGACAGGGTCTCGCTTTGTAGTTCAGGCTGGCCCTGAGCTCACTATGGTGCCCAGGCAAGCCGCCGCAAACCCAGCAATCCTCCTGTCTCTACCTCCGAGTGCTGGGATTACAGGCGTGAGCCACCACGTCCGGCATTGTGGTATGCGGTGTTGATTGTTGGTGGGTGTGAGTCTCCACGCCCAGCATTATATGTGGTTACCGGGGATCGAACTCAGGTCCTTGCACTTGCCAGGCAGGCGCCCGAACCACTGAGCTAACCCTCCGACCCCTGCACTTGCATTTTGACTGAGACCTATCACATAAGGTTTTCCGTTGTGTTGTAGTATCATGATTTTGAAACATCCTGGATTTCTGACTTTCTGATTAGAAATGCTGAACTATTAATACTGAACTTCCTAAAAGGTCAGGATCGTATTACAGTCCTTATTGTGACTGGGTAGATCAGGTATGATGTGACAACCCCAACCAGAATTATATTCTTTCAGCAGCTACTGAATATGGACTTAAAAGTGTGATTCAAAGTACCAGTCAAATTAATTAAAAAAAAATAGGGCGAAGGATATAGCTCAATGTTAAAGCAAGAGTTCAATCCTAAATAGGGAAAGAGGAGAGTAGATTTCTGTAAAGAAATTTATGCAAACTGGGCTGGGGATTTAGCTCCGGGCATCGTCCCTGCCTCGCAACCACAAAGTCCTTAGTTTGATTCCTGATACTGCAAAAGAAATGAAATTTACACACACAGAAATACAGAATTGATACTGCCTGAAAATAATACAGGACAGAGGAAGTAGATGAGGTACACAAGTGAAAGAGGACCAGCATAACTTAAGTACTGGAGAGAGGTGACAGGGGTGTATGTTTATCATATCATCCTGTATACATTTCCATACATTTAAGTTAAAAAAAACCTGATGTGATGTAATAGGAGGCCAATCTAATCAGGCTTACTGATTTATCAGTTTATAGGAAACAGGAAGACAGAAGAATACATTAATTGATAATAGTTATATATATCAATTAAATTCAGAATATAGTATGTTCAACATGAAAAAGATATACTTGTTTTAGCAAAAAAAAAAATGGTAAGGGCAGAAAAATTAGTATGTGTGGAAGAAATATAAATTTAAAGACCCTGGGACGGAGGTGTGGTGCAGTGATGAAGCGCCTGTCTACCATATGAAAGGATTAGAGCACCGGCACTGCAAAACAAACCTACACTCAGACACACACACCAAAACCAATGTGGAAACTGAAAGTAACTAAAATATATTAAAAGCAATCAGCATTAATTTCAAATATCTTTTTAGTTTCATGACTCTGAGGCTGCAACCTAGGACACTGTACCACTGAGCTACATTCTTAGCTCTTTCTTTACTCTGAAATGGGGTCTCACTAAATTATCCCAGCATATCTCAAAGTTGCAATCCTACCTCAAGTGCTGGGATTATAGGGGTGCCCTACCACATCCAGCTGATTCCAAATCTTACTCCAAAGATATGGTAATTAAAAGTTTGAGATACTGGCATAAAAACAGACATGAAAATCAACAGAATGGAAGAGACCCCAGTCACCGACTTACACACATAGGAACAATACTTTTAAGCAAAAGGACAATCTTTAGCATAGTCTGAAGATATCTAGGCAAACTAGATATCCACAGGTAGAAGAATGAATTTGAGGGCTGGGGATTTATCTCAGTGGTTCTGAGACCTGGCTCTCAAGTGCAAAGTCCCGAGTTCATCCCTGGTACCACATACTACAACGCTGGGCATGGTGGTTCATGCCTGTAATCCCAGCACTCGGTAGGAAGAGGCAGGAGGATTGCTCTGAGTTCTAGGCTTGCCTAGGCTACACAGTGAGCTCAAGGCCAGTATGAACTACAAAGTGAGACCCTGACTCAAAAAAAAAAAGCGCTAGAAATTAGTAGCTAAATAGAAGGTTCAGGTGAGAAGAGACAAATTACTGTCATCTCTGAGTGTGATGGGCAGAGTTGTACTCAAGACTGCACAGCATCAGAGGATCACAACGCAGAGGTGAAGGAAAAGGACACACCTCACTAAAACACCCAGCCAGTCATCAAAATTTACAAAGCAAGCAAATTCATGCATCACAGACATCACATTTCTGGTTGTCCCAAAAGAAGGTATGGTCTTGCCAAATGTGGTGGTGGATACTTGTAATCCCAGGACTCAGGAGGCTGAAACAGGAGGATCACCAAGTGTTCAAGGCCAGCTTGGGCTACAGAGTTTAAGGTCAGCCTGAACTAGCTATCTAACAAGATCCTATACTTTCCCCCAGAAAATGTATTTACGGTATTTTTTTTTTAATGTTTTACAATGTGTATCTGTCAAAGGTGACATCACACTTACAAACAAATCTAACTTACAAATGTTCTTTCACAACTGAACTTGTTCTAAATATGTGGCCTAGTGACTACAGAAGTCATCACACCTTATGTAACTACCCAATCTGAAGTCTGCACAGTAACAAAATGTCTAAGAACACATTTCTTGATTATATTCTCTTCATTAAAGGAGGCATGACCATAACAACCATCCAAGTACTGAAGAATGGCTGCAATGGGCTAACATGTCTAGTTTTCAAGACACGAGGAAGCATGACTCTATCACTAGGGGAAAAAAACAGGCAATATACACCATGTGACCAGATACAGGGATAAACAGATGCAAGCACCCATATTCATCACAAACTCCAAGAACTAGAGGAACTATGATTAAAGCAGTAAAGACAACAGGCTAAGCAAGAAGTCTGGAAGGATGAGTACCTGAGACTTATTTCAAAATAAAAAGGGCTAGAGGGACAAGGGATTTAATACAGTGGCACTGTGCCTCCCTCAACGGCACAAGGTTCTGAGTTTGATCCCTGGTACTGAAAAATAAAGCAGGTCTAGAGATGGAGTTGACTGGCAAAGGACCCTTAGGTTCAATCCCTAGTACCTAAAAAAAAGTAAAGAAAGCTATGATTACAGTATTAGACCAAATACAGACTACCTATAAAAGAGATATCGTTTACAAACAAAATTCCTCTAGGTGAAAAGTACAAATAAAACAAAACATTCGTCAGAGAAGCTGAAAGAACTTCGGACAGAAAAACTAACAAACTTGTAGATTGATGTAAGATTATAAAATCCAAATGCCAGGTGTGGTGGCTCACCCCTGTAATCCCAGCACTCCAGGAGGCAGAGGCAAGAGGATTGCTGAGTTTAAGGCTTGCCTGGGCTACATAGTGAGCTGAGGGCCAGCCTGAACTACACAGCGAGACCCTGTCTCAAAAAAAAAAAAAAAAAAAAAGGTATGTGAGAAAATCTTCTGGTAAAGATGTAAAAATGTTTTTCTCTCCACTCACATGGCTGTTTCATTATTCAGCTTTTATACTACTAAGAAACTGATTTTTTTTTCTGCAGTACCGGGGATCGAACTTGGGCCCTTGTGCTTTCAAAATAGGTGTGGTACCACTTGAGCTAAAACCCCAGCCCCAGGAATTGATTTTTTTTTTCACATGGTTTTGTTTTTTTCAAGATAGGTTTTACTAGTAGTCCAGGCTGGCCTTAAAGTTGTAAGGATATTCCTGCCTCATCTCTCAAATGCTGGGATTATAGGTGTGTGCCACCACACCTGTCTCTCAGTGATGCAGTGGACCTTTAACTTATTAATTTGATCAAGTCTCAAGTCTGGTTGTAATTTAAATTGGCTGAAAGTCAATAGAGCTGAGATGTGGATGTTTACCTGGCTACAAGCCATAGATAATCTTCCATTAATCTAATTAACCCAAGTTGTTCATGTCAAGCTGGTCGTAACTTGAGGTTCCACTGTGTATTTTTTTTTAAAGTTTCATTCTCACCTAGGTACGATGGCCATTACAACTGTAATCTCAGCACCTGGGAGGGTGAGGCAGAAGGATTACAAATTTGAGTACAGCCTAGGCAATTTAGCAAGATCCTGTCTCAAAACAAAAAATGGGGATTTAGCTCAGTGTGAAGACCCTGGGTTCAATTCCTATAACAAAAGAGGGAGAGGGAGAGAAAAGGTGAAGAGGGAGAAGAGGGGGAGGGGAAAAAGGGAGAAAAGGAGAGAAAGAGAACCTAGCAACATTAGTCTCCTGTTTGCTTCTTTGTTAGAAATAAGGAGGTCAGGGTTTTGGCTCAATGGTACTATACCTATAAGTGCATTCTACATGTTGTTTACAGTTCTTAACACTTATCCCAATAAGCCTGTGTTAACGGTTATACAATCAAAGTTTTCACTTATTAGGCTACCTATATAAACTTATTTTCTTTGGCACAGTACGAGTACTACATTACCTCCAACTCCCTTTTGGTAAAGACATAAAAATGTTTTTCTCTCTACCCACATGGCTGGTTCATTATTCAGGTTTTAACTTAAGATGTTACCTGAAGCCTTCCCTCATTATGCCATCTAAAGCAGCTCCCCAACCACTATTACAATTAATAACACTTAGTACATCATACTATGTAACATCTGAAAACTATCTTATTTATTATGTGTTCACCTATTTCCTAACTATACTCACCCAGCCTACATGGGATATAAACTTCATAAGGGCAGACCTTTCGATCTGTGTGGTTCACCACTGTGTGCCCAGGACCCCACAGATGGGTGAAAACATACACAAGTCTCTTACATAAAATTGCAAGGCATTTGTATATAACCCAGCATTCTCTCATTTCTTCAAATCACCTCTAGGTTATTATAATACTTAATATAAATGCTACATACATAGTTGTTACTGTTTAGGAAACAATCTCTTAGTAGTCTGTATATGTCCAATACAATTATTTTTCAAAAGAAAACTTTTTAGAGACAGGAGTCTCAGTACATTAGCAGACACACATCAAACTCCTAGGCTCAAATGACCCAACTCAAATTCCAGAGTATCTACGACCGCAGGGTATGCACTACCATACCCTGCATCAATTTTTTTTTCTTTTTTTAAAGACAGGGTCTTACTTTGTAGTTCAGCCCTGAACTCACTTTGTAGCCCAGGCCAGTCTCAAACTCAGCAATCCTTCTGCCTCTGCCTCCTGAGTGCTGGGATTACAAACCTGAGCCACCATGCCCGGCACTGTGGTGTATGGTACTGAGTGCTGGTGGGCCTGAGTCACCACACCCAATACTGTTTTATGTGGTTACCAGGGACTGAACTCAGGACCGTGCACTTGCTAGGCAGGTGCCAGAACCACTGAGCTAAATCTCTGGCCTGCAGCAAATATTTTTGATCTGCCCAGGGTAGAGGTGCATCCCTGTGACCCCAGCTCTCTGGGAGGCAGATTTGAGAGGACTGCCAAACTTGAGTCACCTGGGAGACTCAGCAAAATCTGATTATAAAACAGGGTGGAGATACAGCTCAGTACAAAGGGCCTCAGTTCAACCCTCAAAGGGGAGGGAAGAGCTAACATGTTTTGGTCTGTGGTTGGTTGAATCCACAGATAGAGACATCCAGATAGAGAAGTCTAACTGTATTCTATAGTTCATGTGAAATATGACAAGTTTTAACTAATTCAGTAATCTCCCCCTTCATATCCTCAATCGTTCTTTATTCTTTAAAATTTGACATGGGGGGACCAGGGATTTAGCTCAGTTGTTCCAGCATCGGCCTCGCAAGTGCGAGGTACTGAGTTCGATCTCCAGTAACCACACACCACAATGCCAGGCATGGTGGCTCATGCCTGTAATCTCAGCACTCGGGAGGCAGAACCAGGAGGATTACTGTGAGTTTCAAGTTTGCCTGGGCTACATAGTGAGCTCAGGGTCAGCCTCAACTATGAAATGAGACCCTGTCTAAAAAAAGAAAAAGAAAAATTGACATAGGGTTTCACTGAAATTGCCCAGGCTGGGCTAGAACTTGAAATCCTCCTACACCAGCCTCCCAGAGTGCTGGGATTACATCCAAATACCCATCTCAATCTCTATATGAAAGCTTTAATCCTTCAATGCCTAGTATTCCATTTTTCTGTTTCAAATCCTTGTGCTTTGAATTTTTCTAGGTAATGTCTATGAATTTTATGCAAAAACTTAAAAACAGGACCAGAGATTTAGCTGATGCCTGCCTAGCAAGCACAAGGTCCCTAGTGTGACCTCCAATAACCACACACAATAACCAGGTGTGGTGGCTCATGCCCACTGGCAATCAGTACCACATACCACAAATGCCGGGCCTGGTGGCTCAAACCTGTAATCCCAGCACTGAGGGGGCAGAGGCAGGAGGATTGCTCAAGTCGAGGCTTGCCTGGGCTACATAGTGAGCTCAGGGCCAGCCTGAACTACAAAGCCAAACCCTGTGTCAAAAAAAAAGAAAAAAAAATAGCAATCTTTAGAATAAATGGGTTAAGGAAAAAAAAAAGACAATCAGCTAAAAAACTAGACATTGAAACCCAGCTTTCACAGTTAACTCACTTAGGTGAGTCATTCTGTTGTTCCTGCTTCTGGGTTATTATCATTATTATTATTACTATTATTATTAGAAAGAGACGTTCTAAAGCATACTAAATGTCTTCTGATGAGTCAAGTGAGGTGAAGTGGGAAACTGCTGACAGCTGAAACACAGCTAAGCTAGCTTTGTTCTTCTAACAAACTGAGGTGGGCTGGCAACTCTGAATTCAGAGAACTGCCAGATTAACACAGCCTTAAAATCATTTAAATCACTGTTTCAAAACAAGTACTATCCAAAAAAAATTTTTTTAAACCCAACAAACAAACAAAAAACAAGTACTATCCACACAAGCACTAACTTCACTTCTCTAGCAAACTGCTTCGTCTTAAATTCTGGGCCTAACACTTCCAAGCTATATGACTTCCAAGCTCCTTGTGTTTTGATTTTATCACAAAATGGGAAGAAAAATACTACCTTTTCAAAAAACAACAATATCTTTCTGTAAGGTTTTGAACATTTAAAGATATTCCAGTGCCGGGCGTGGTGGCTCACGCCTGTCATCCCAGCACTCAGGAGGCAGAGGAAGGAGGATTGCTGAGTTTGAGGCTTGCCTGGGCTACATAGTGAGCTCAGGGCCAGCCTGAACTACAAAGTGAGACCCTGTCTCAAAAAAAAAAAAAAGATATTCCACACACAGAACTTGACTTTTAAGCAAAAGACAGCTTGATTTAAAACAATGCGTGATATATTATGTGCTTACTGTTAACTAATATTCTTTATCATATCCTACCACACATTAGTGTTTAAAAAGCGGTATGTGTGTGTGTGTGTTGCAGCTCAGTGGCACCACGCCTGTCTGGGAACACAAGGTCCTGAGTTCAATTCTTGATACTATAAAAAAACCCTCTCCATGTAAAGTTTTACTTATGAGGAAGGATCAGGAGTTTTGTTTCAAACTCATTCAGGAGTTTTGTTTCAAACTCATGCAGTATTATATCTGATTTGATGCATCAGAAACTCCCTAAGACCAAGATAGAAAGGGATCTTAGGCTTCTAGTCCAGTACTGTCCAACACGCAAGGTATGGTGCCAGACACTTGTATCCCAGCACTCAGCAGACTAAGGTAGGAGAATCACTGAATTCAAGGCCAGTCTGGGTTACAGTCAGTTCACAGGCAGCTTCCAGCAGAGTTTTCTGTAAAGGATAAAGCTGTCCTATGCGACCCTCCCCAATGCTGAACTGACCTATGGCAGTCTCTCACTCACTCCTCAGAGCTAGTACTTTATACTTACTACCAGCAAGCCTGCCTCTGCCACTGTACTGGGAAGCTTGCCAACAGATAATGTTTCACTTATCTTCTTCACTATCTCAGCCAACTTCAACTTCAAACCTTCATTGAATTAATAAATACACAATCTTTTTTTATTTTTTTGAGACAGGGTCTCGCTTTGTAGTTCAGGCTGGCCCTGAGCTCACTATGTAGCCCAGGCAAGCCACCGCGAACTCAGCAATCCTCCTGTCTCTGCCTCCCGAGTGCTGGGATGACAGGCGTGAGCCACCACGCCTGGCATTCTATGTGGTTACCGGGATTGAACTCAGGACCTTGTGCTTGCGAGGCAAGCGCCGGAACCACTGAGCTAAATCTCCAGCCCAACAATAGACAATCTTAACAAAATGTTAGGCTGCACTAAATCATACTAACTTTAAGTTTTTGTGCAGGTTTTTGTGGCTTCTGAAAATGTTAAGAGTAGAGGGAGCCATAATCTCAGCACTTGGTAGGCTGAGGCAAGAAGATTGCCTGGAGTACCAGGCCAGCCTGGGCTACATACCAAGACTGTCTCAAAAACAGCTAAGAGGTACTGGGCATGAATTACATGACAAGCATGACTTACACACTTTATATATCTAATGCATTTAATGCTTATCACCCTCATTTTACAGAGGAAAAAACCCACACATAACTTAAATAATTTGCCCTACGTTACAAAGCAACAAAAAGACTAAGATACTAAATAAATACTAGTTGCAGGACTTTGTACAAGCCATTAAAGCTTTTGCTCCTGTGTAAAATAAAGATGAGTTAGAACTATCTCAAACACAAGCTTCCAATTATAAAATTCATATCTGAGTAAGGAAACAGGTTGTTACATAGAAGTTAAGTCTGACATGTAAAAGGAAAAAATAACTTCAGGCATTTCTCATGAACTAATGTAAGAGAAAATGTTAGTATGCTTCTTCTTGGTTTTAGCAAGCTATTATGTAAAAACCTGGAAATATGTCCTTAACTAAGAAACCTGAGCATTGTGGCACATGCCTAGAACCCCAAATTCTGGGAGGCAGGGGCAGGAGAATCTCAAGTTTGAGCCCAACCTGGACAGTGATTCAGCAAGACATTATTGCAAAATAAAGGCTGGGGATGTAGTTCAATGCAAAAGCTCTAGATAGAAGACAGGAGACACAGAACTAACTTTTTACATTTAAAACTAAAAACATTTAATTAAAATAAGAGATCACCAGATGTGTTTGCACACACCTGTAATCTCAGCATTCAAGAAGCTGAGGCAAGATTGCCATAAATTCAAGGCCACCCTGGGCCACATGCTAAGAGCTGTCTAAATGAATACTGTTAATGAATGATAGAAAGCTAACTAAACTCAGCATGGTGGAACA
>PVIC010035326.1:0-19112 GCA_004025085.1 Thryonomys swinderianus | reverse complement strand
AGGGGGCCGGAGGGTTAGCTCAGTGGTTCCGGCGCCTGCCTCGCAAGCGCAAGGTCCTGAGTTCGATCCCCGGTAACCACATACGATGCTGGGCGTGGAGACTCACGCCCACCAACAATCAATACCACATACCACAGTGCCGGGCGTGGTGGCTCACGCCTGTCATCCCAGCACTCGGGAGGCAGAGACAGGAGGATTGCTGAGTTCGAAGCTTGCCTGGGCTACATAGTGAGCTCAGAGCCAGCCTGAACTACAAAGCGAGACCCTGTCTCAAAAAAAAAAAAAAAAAAAAAAAAAAAAGAATTACTCTTCCAATATATGTTGGTCACTTGCTAGCTGTCAGGTGCTGTGACAGTCATAATCTCATGTCTAAATTCTTCAATCAAAGTATTTATTAATTAAAATAGAACAGAATGAAGTTGAAAGCAATTCAGGAAGATTAGAAGATGTTTCAAATTAATTTATCTGTTGGCTTATTAAATATTTATTGGGTTTCTACCTCATGCCAGGCCTCATGCTCGTTGCTAAGGATACAGCTTTGAACAAGAATAATGTATCTCCAGCTACAGGGAGCTGACAGTGCAGAGGGAAAGGTATGAGAGGATATTAACAGTATCTTGAAAGTTTCATTAAGTATTTGTTACTTGAAAAAGGAAGGAAAACCATTCCCAACAGTTGTCCCTAAAGGTAGAACTTTAGATTTTGGAAAGAGATTGGCAAATATAAAGGTTACCATACCATTGTGGCTGGAGCTAGGTGGAGGACAAGGATGAGAATCCAGTAAGTAGTAGTCGTCTTGAAAATGTTTTCCTAGTGATTTTGTCTTTTTAGCTTTGGTTCAGGGTGACTCTTATTATTCTATGTATGGTACTGATGAAAACTGGTTGAATTCATACAGAAATGAACTGAAACCAGGACCTTCAGACTGAATTATACCCTTAGCCCTTTAAATATTCTGTTTTTAATTTTGAGGCAGGTTGTTGATAAATCACTAGATTACTGAGGTTGAATCTCAATTTGTGATCCTTGCACCTCAGCATACCAGAGGATACACTACTACCACTGGTCTTAGCTTACTATGGTGTTAAATATAAGGGCTTGGTAATCCTCAGATTTTGATAATACCAAGGGTCTAGCACCAATCACCATGGATACTGAGGGGTGACTCCACATTTGTTTTCATGGGGCAAGGTTGAAGGAGATTATGAATATTTCTAATCAATATAATTTATTATGAAATATAAATGAATTTATCCTTGTAAAATAGATCAGCTGAAACATCTGGAAGTATAGTAAGAAGACACTACAGAACTACACATTCAAAAAAAATTTCTAAGATTTCCTTTCATACTACGTAAGAGTTGGTATTAGACAATACATGGCAATCATACAATTTACTTGAGTGAAATTGTTGCAGGAGAAATTCAAAATCAAACTTTAATAATAATTTGGAGGGATCCAAAGCTTACTCACTCATGGAAGGTTAGAGTGGCTGATAGTTTTTTCAGTATGTGAATGCATTCTGAAGGAACTGTTGGAAGGGGGTGATGAAGATTTTACAATGGAGACACACAATTCTATGTTATTGATATAGTCTTTATGTTTTGTTTGTTTGAACAGTATGTGTTCCTTACAACTGATTTTACTTTGGAAATCCATGTAGTATCTTCCATGATTTCTTTTGCACATAACAGGGGAAGTAATTATTTTTGTATATAAGAAAAACACAAATTAGTTCTTCATAATGGGGAAAATTTTAGTTCTATTTGAAGCAAGAACTTGAGAATTAGACGTGGTTGTAGAATTATGGATTAAATTTAAAATAGCTTAAATGCAGTGCATTTTTTAAAATGAATTCTTTATTGGTACATTTTATATACAGCTCACAATCACACTCAACACTGGGGAATTTGTACCAGTATATGACACTAGTTAATTCTCATTTTTACCCATATCCCTACCCACCCTACAACTCCCCACCCACTATATACACGTGCTCTTTTTTCTTTTTAAATCTTGTTATTCTTTCTCCTCATTACATTCCTCCACCACATTCCCTTTGAATATTTCTTGTTTTACAAAATTTATCATACATTCTAGAACTCATTTACAACTATAGGTTCTCATACCAGAGAAAAGATATGATATTTACATATCTGTGATCTATTTATTTCTAAGTGGAGTGTATTGTGTGTGCATATTTAAATTTCCATTGGGACATTAGATAGCATTATGAAAACATCAAATTTCCTGTTCCTTCTTGTACTGTTATGTTTAGTACTGATATTAGGAGGTGTACTTACTGTGCAATGTTGATTGCTTTAGATTGTTATACAACTTCTGTAGTTTCAGTGAGTACTATTTATTTGTTTATCTATTTACTTATTTTGATGCAGGGTCTCGATTTGTAGTTCAGGCTGGACCTGAGCTCACTATGTTGCCCAGGCAAACTTCAAACCCAGCAATCCTCCTGCCTCTGCCTCCTGAGTGCTGGGATTACAGGCATGAGCCACCACGTCTGGCCAGTGAGCACTATTTAAAAACCAAGACACTGAACAATTTCAGTAGACTTGGAGATCACAATGAACTGCTCTAATTAAGAAATAGCACCATGTATTATGCTTAGAGAGAGATGCAATACAACACAAGCCAGCCAGTCAATCCTATTATGTACATCAGACTAGCTGCTTTTAAACAGATGATATAAAGGCTTCCTGTAAAATATTGTCAGCATTCTTGAAGACTAATAACTTATCAGATTAGAGTAAATACAGTTAAAGAAAGTTTATCTGTCTTATGAGAGATATTAAAATTCTCATTGATAAATTATGATGAGGTCATTGAAGTTCAGTTGTTTCTTAACTTCTCTGTTTTTGTGTTTGGGCTTCTCTAAGTCCTTTCAGCTGCATTTAATAAGAATCCTAATTTAGCTAGTAAGAAAACATATTATTCAACAGATCATGCAGAAGTAGAGTGTCTTAAATCCTGAGGGCTCTTGTCCTGTTTTTCAGCTTTTCTTTCTTTTATGCATCATTTTTATCCTCTGTCTGGCTTCTTTCATGTCATTAAGATAGTTACTACAACATTAAAGAATATATGGTACCTTGATCACATATACAAGAAAATAATTCTCCATCAGTGTGTCAGATATTTTATTTGTTTGTCAATATCCATTTTTCCTTATTGGTCAATATCCATTCCCCCTTATTGATCTACATCTGTTCTTCCTTGCTACATACTAAGGTAGGACTCAACTTAAAGGATTGCTTCCCAATTGGAGGTTGCATTTTCCAAGTTCTACTATATTTGGATGTAGCCAAGGGACTCAAATAGTTGTTAGTGGGAGGTGATGCAAATAATGGGTTCAAGTTGTGGTGATACCCTGAAAGAGAAGGATAATAGTACCTTTGCCTTTTTCTTCCTCATTAATGAAATGAAGGTTTGAGTGTATACTTAGTTCTTGAGATGAAAGTCTGGTATGGAAAAGAACAAAAAATAAAGTAGAAGGAGCTGAAAAATCTAACACTCTCATAGACCAGAATAACTTTGTAAGTTTTAATCTTCTATGAGAGAATAATGAACTATCATTCTTAGTTTCAGACATTTTGTGGAAAGAATATACAATAAAGTATATTCTCTGTCTACTGGTAAGGACAAATCTTGCTCTGTGGCTCTCTTGGGGAACATTTATGATTCAAGAGACAAAGAATATACTTTAATATATTAATTATACTTTAATATATTAATATATTAAGTATACTTTAATATACTTAATTACTTTATGCCTAGGATCCTGAACCGATCACTGCAAAACAGATGGGATTACAAGGATTGGTTTGTCAGAGGTCGTCTTGGGAGTTTGGTCATTCAAGGTGTCCTTGACTTGGTGTCCTTTGTGCTTAGAAGACCCAGCATGCAGAGGCTAAAAATAGCTCCTTGGAAAGATTCTGTTAAGGAACACTGCAGGTCAGATGACCCCTTGAGACCATGACTCTCTTGTTTTGTACTTGTTCTATGAGGATAGATATAATTGTTAAATTAGCTTCCTCTACATGCTGTGCTGAGTGTTCCACAGCTTATCGGTGGGAAGGACAACCAGACAGCGATGGGACGATGTCTTCCTTTGTGCATGTACACTATATAATCATGCTTGTGAAAATAAAATTTGCCTTTGGGTAGTATTGACCTCTGGTACCCTGTGCCTCTTTTTTTTTTTTTACAGATTTTTTCTTGATTCAAAGCATTCTGGTCCTGTTCAGCAGTGACCACAATAATATGGATCACATCCATTCCTAAAATAAGGATCAATTAAGGTCAGTAAGAGTGGGTCATGTTGAGGGTAGAGGAAGAGAGGAATGGTTGACCCAGCTAAGAGTCTGCTTATTCGTATGTCTAACAAATTGAACTAAACAATAAATAAAAGTCAACTAATTGAATCTTCTTGCTTTTCAGATTGCCTGCACTGAGTGAGTAGATTAAATTATAGGTGTTAGCTCAGATTCAGCAGGTTATTTCTCTTTAGTCTCTTGTATGAATGAATGTCACTGTCACTGAAGGTGGTCTATATTGTTATGCATAGGGTAAGCAGGTTCTTCTTCCTCTATGTCTTGTCCCTTGAGAAGAGCTTACTTGGTTTGTTAGTTGAGGACATGTTAAAATTGTTTCCACCAGGTTTCAGGAATATAAAATGAATCATTTCAACAGTTCTTCACACCAGGAATAGTTTAAAATGTTTAAAATCCCAACAACTCAGCTGTCCTTTCTGAAGAATAATGGAAGAGGCTGTTGCTTTGGTGGAGAGAAGAAAGACACATTTCAGAATTTTACCAGCTACATTATGAAACCATTTTGTGTAACTGTACTGTGTGTCATGTTCTTATGACAAGACAGGAACATTTGCTTAACTTGTGGGATATAGGACTGAAGAATTGAAGGTGATTATTGACTGCATAAGTAATCTCTGAAGAGGAAAACTCAGAAAATAGGCTAGGAAGAACTTTTGAGTAATAAGAGGTTAAAAAGTTACTACACAGAGGCAGAGAGTGGGTTCTAAAATCCAGCTGGTGGAATAAAGATCTTGCCTCCTTCACTAGTAGTGTGAATTTGAACCATTACTTTATTTCCATACATTTCAGTTTCCTTATCATTAAAAGAAGTAGTGATTCTTCAAAAACCTAAGAATTCCATTTGACCCAATTTTCTTCTAAGTATCTTCCCAAAATAATTAAAGTCATCACCTTACAATGACACATGCATACCTGTGTTTGTGGCAGCATAATTCACAATAGCTAAACCTTGGAAGCAGCTTGTGTGCTCATAAGGAAAACATGGTATTTATACACAATTAAGTAATACTTTGCCATAAAAAGGACTAATCTGAGGCATCCATAAGTAATGGCTATACCCTGAGATCATAATATTCAATGGAATGAATCAGACACTTAAGCTTAAATATTGCATGACTTCTCTTTTATGAAAAACTTAAAACATAAGTAAAGAGGAACAAGAAAGATAAATAATAGGGGGCAGGGAGACCTTTTTCAAAAGAGAAGATGGAAAGGAGATTGATGGGCAGAAGGGATAGAAATGGAGCAAAAAAAATGGAAATGGAGCTTTTGTAATTGGGAATGGGACAAAGAGATGGAAGAGACAGGGAAAGATGGCAGGTAGTATTGACCTCTGGTCCCCTGTGCCTCTTTTTTTTTTTAACAGGGGTGGGGTTGAAGAAAACAATCAAGGGTGTCACGGAGTAGAGTGCTTGGTCCCTGACCAACTCCACAACTGTAGATTCCATGTCTTGGCTAAACTGCCACCAACTTAGAGCTGGAGTTACGTTATTTCCCTTCTGCATGGAGAAATGGCAGACAAACAATGGATCTGGTCCTACACAAGTCAAAAGTCTGGAATAAAGAGTCAGTCTGGCTAACTAGAGGAAAAATCATATCAGAGAAACTGAGTAAAGATCCAGGGAGAAGAAATGGTCTAGAGAATCTAACATGACTAAAGAGAAGAGGAACCATATCAGACTCAGAACAATAATAAGAAACAGAGAGGAGCAGAATCTTTCATAAAAGAAAAGAGATGTAAGAGATTGATGAACCAAACACCATATGGTGACCATGTCTTAATTCTGCTTTGAAGATTTCAACCCAAAGAATGCTAATTGGGGACAACCGTAGAACATTCCACAATAAAGAGAGGACTGACCTCTTCTGCAAGATTCAGAAATCCCAGAGTGGCTTTCCACATAAATAGTTGGTGAGCAACCTTGGAGCCTGCCTCTGTAAGTGTGGAACAAGGGCTGATGTTGATACAATCGTAGGCAAGGGCTCCATGTTTGAACCTGGGTCTCAGAGCAAATCCTTGGTGCCAGGCCATGCTCCACACTGTCAAGTTCCCAGAGTGGATGAGGGAAGGACAACTATGGGAGGTAGCTGCCAGTTGGAGATTAGTGTGGAAGGAGTCCTGCTGAGGAGCTGGAGGTGTTGGGCCATAGTCCCAGCTTGTGCCAGTGAGAAGCCAGGTTCAGCCTGAGTTACACAGGACTGAAAAGTCACAACAGTGCCCTGTCCCCTTTGAAAGATAGTTGTTTTGAGGCCCCCCCTGAGGAGGTAAGTTATCAATCAGTCTAGCCCTGCTAATGAAACAATTGATTTCAGTTGAATATAAGGAAATGTGCCCTGAAAATTATAGTACTGTATAACTTTCAAAAATTCAATGAGATGCTCATTGTCATAGTGAGTTCTACTTTACTGGAGTTTCTAATGAAGACAATCATCTATTGGGATGCGATTCAGGAGTTCACATAGGATGAGATAACTACTTGGATTACATCTACTTTGGAAACACTCTACATCTTTGGAGTCTTGTTAATATAAACATGGCCTTTATCTACAACTTGTTCTATCAATAAATCATTGTATCTCTTCACTTGGTGAGCTGTCAGTGGCAATCAGTATGTGCTATTTCTTGTAAAAGCCTGCCATGAAAATTGCTCATTCAAAGACAAAGCTTAATCATTCAGTGGTTATAGTTATTGAAACAGTCATTGAAAAGCACCATAATGTGACAGTAAAAAACAAATAAAAATTGATGAGGCCAAATGAAAAGTAAACACAGTCTTTTAGAGAGAATTTAAAAAATTTATGCATTTACCTTGACTCACTGCAAAAGCAAGGCAATTACAAGACTTTTGACTTTTTAATTATACTAGTACCACATATTTTCACTTTAATGTTTTGAAGAGTCTTGCTTGAAATTGTTTTAATTGAGGCCAACTCAATTTTTGGTTATTATTTATAATTAAATGGAATTTTCCCTTAATGTAATTTTGCTGAAGCCTTCAAAAACATCTAAAAGAAAAGCTATGCAGTGAACAGTGTATTTATACAACTCTATTTTCTCATCTAATGAACTCAGCAATGAAAAGTAAAGGAGGAAGAAGGGAGCTAATTTTCACTGGGCTGTGCCTCCCTGCTAGGTGCTTTGCACACAGAATCTTATTTAACTTTTAAGTAGCCCGATGAGATAGATAATAAATACATTTCACAGATAAGGTGTTTAAGGTTTAGAAACACTGTGTGTCTTCCCATAATCCCCAGGCCGCATATATTGATGTCAGGACTTCAACTTGGTAGCTTGAATAAAATGAATTTGTCTCTTTACTGTAAGGTGAAGACCTTCTGTCTTCCAACTCACAGGCAGGAATGGAAATGAAAGATGTTGAAATATAGATGGGAGGCTCCATAAACCACATGAGCTTGGACTGAAGGGTGTATATTCTGTCTGTTGGTCTTTCCCTGCCACTGGATTGGATGGACGCTGACCTCATACTAGCTCTTACTTGCGCATGGCCAACTGAGTTGCATGGAAACACTTTCATAGCCTTTTGTCTGATAATTTCAGGGAATACAGGTTCATCCCCATGAATAGTAACTTCTGGATCCTCTACTAAAAATGTAAGTTCTTTGATCCTCTGGATTTCCTACAGAGAGTTCAACTCCCAGTCTATTCTGCCTCCCCTACAGGAGATGAAAGCCGCACACACCCTTCCTAGGTTAGAGTACAGGAACGGTCTAGGAGGGACTAGATGGAACTGCAACTACAGATTTGTCTCTAGAACAAAACCGTTCTTTAATCCTCTTTAAAAAGTCTTTAACTAGGCTGATTGGCCCCAAGGTTCAGGAATCATTTCTCCCTATTTTCCCTATACATTCTACATTTTGATCAGATGTTGACTGTGTGTGTGTTTCAGGTGAAGCATCAATTTTCATGGGATGTGACATACAACTATCACTCTAAGTAAGGCCGAGGTAATACTGAAAAGCACAAAAAACATAGTTGATTTGGCTCAGGATTTTTCAGCTTATTAGAACACAATATGTAGAAGCCACTTAACAAGTCTCGTTGGATGGTCAACATGAAAGGATTTGCAGCACTGCAAAGTGTGTGTACAGATATACATTTCTTCAGGACACTGTGATTTCAAATATGTTAGTAATTTCTGGGGGAAATGTTGCTGAGTTTGTCTGTATGGAAGTATCTTTTTCTGAGAATAGAGGCATGCCTGAGTACAGAGGAATCATCTTATTTATTCAGTTTTCATAGTACCTTGATGAAGTCAAGGAAATTGTATGCCTGTAACTTTTAACTTCATTCTACTCTCTTCCACAAAACTTAAGATGACCTCATGACTGTTGAATGTATATATTTCTTTCTCATTATTGTTTTAAAATCCCTTCTGCAGCTCCACAGACAATATGGCAGCAACAAGTGTGTGGAGGTAAGTGCTATTTTTGATTGAATATGCCTTTGTCTCTTATGTTTATAGTTCTGGTTAGATTAATTCTTTTGGTAATTTTATTCCCAAAATGATAACAAGAAATTTACAATTATATAACCTTTTAAAGTAGTTTAGGGTAGAAACTATTAAGGTAGCAAAAATAGAATTAGGAGAAAAGCACATCAAGTAATGGAGCAGTTAAGATGTTGTAATTAAAGTTATAATTGTAAATTAAGTGAATAAAGACAACTTAAATTTGTCTCATCTGGGCATTTTTGTTCTACATTTATTCTTTATACCTAGACTTAAATTTTCATGTTGCACTGAATCTGTGCTGAACCCTAAATAAACTACCAAGGAGTTTTTAAAATGAAGCTTTTCAGAAATACCCATAAAGAAGATAATTGTGAAGATAATACAGTTATATAGACACTTCTTTGATGCCACTTCAAACTGTTTTTCAAAATTCTCAAATAGAACTTCCCCTTTAAGATGGATGATGACAAATTTTGTAACAATTCAGGACTCCTTTGGGTTATGCTCTCTCAGGCGCCTCTCATAGACTTTTGTTACTTCTTTCAAACTCTTTTTGTCCCCTTCCAAGAGCACTTTCTTCACAGTAGATAATTTTTGCTGCATTGGAGACATCAGGCCATGGCTTCATCACCTTCTTGCCCTTTCATTGTTAAAAATATGTAAACTGTCACCAGAATTCTTCCGTGCTTTAGAGGGAGAGGTGGTCTCTTTCCTTTCTGGCTAAGCTTCTACTTGTGTTTGTCATCTTATTTTCTCCTGTTTTCCTTCCCTGACTTTATACCTCAGTTTCTTGCTCTGAGATCCTTGAAGGTCCCCTCTTTTCTAGTGTTTTTGCTGGAGCCTACAAACATGTTTGTGAATTCATTGTGCCAAGAAGGATGGATTGGTCATGCTAACGTCAGTTTCCTCTATGATGTGCACCAGCAAATATCTATTTACTACAGAGGTTTGTAGAGTTAGCTACTTTGGAGTGGGGTCAATTGATCTTATCTTAGTTGTTTTCTTGTGTTAGCTGCAGTCCATGTAGTAGCTCTGTAGATCTCACCAGGCAGCTTTATGTTGCTAGAGACTGTCTAATTGTTAGGTGGTTTAGAATGACCTCAGTTCAAATAATTGAGAGGTCTTGGCCTTACTCCATAAGTCTCAGCTGTAGTAAGCCAGCCTGAAATTACTCCTCTGAACATGTCTAAGCCATTAGTTTGCGGCAAGGTCAAGTTGCAGAAGTATTTTTCAAGTCTACTTGTGTCATGCTTATTGACATCCCAGTGTCCAACACAAATCCTGTAGCTGAAGTCAGAGTCAAAGAAGGGGGAAATAGACTTGCTTTTCTGTTGAGAGTAATTCTTATGGTGAGTGGAGTGATACAGGAAAAAGTAAAACAACTGAACTCATGAGTACAATCTATTCCCCACATACACGATCTTCAGGGGGTCACTAAATTTTTTGATTTGTGTGTTCCATTATTTCCATTATTAAATAATTATAGCTTGCTTATTTTTTTCATTTTTACAAAAAATTATGTTATGAACAACCATATGCACATCGTTATTTTCTCCTATTGAATTCATTCCTTTACATATCATTAAATAAATTTAAACAAAGCAGTTTCCTACATATCTAACAAGCTATGAGACTTCATGGTAGTTATTGGCATTGATAGTTTAATGACGTCAAGACCAATGTCTCTATAATATTGTTACTTTTTCTCTTGTATCCAGAAGTCAGTTGCTACAGCTACAACTGCTACTTCCTCCTTTCATGCAAAAAGGGAAAATGAAGGTGCACACATCAGACTTATTCTTTCTTTCCTTGACCAGAATCATGACAGTGGCCATACTCAGCTGGAAGATGACTCTGGAGAACAGTTGAAAAGAAAGTATAATTCAGTGGTCTGTGTCTACCATGTCTAGAAAATAGTCCAAAGTGTAAATGATCAGGTTCAGATGCCGTGAGTACTTTTATGGCCTTTACTACATATCTCCATATCCCTTTTCAAGAGATTTTCCAGTTCACCATGTCTTCAGTAGCACATTTTTTTTGGCACTTTACCACAGCTTTGGCAACATCCTTTGATTACTTATGAAGTTGGACATTTCATACATCTTTTGGAATAACTTTTCTTAGAATGTTTCCATTTATATTCTTCATTCCTTTTTAAAAATGATTTTCTTGTGCTCGCTTCAGCAGCCCATATACTAAAATGATTTTCTTAACACTTTTAAAAGTGCTTTTTAAAAAATTACAGATATTAACTTGTATGTGTTGTTTATTCTCTGTTTTCCTTCTAGCATTGAGAAAGTTCTTGTTTTAAAGATGTTTAAAAAGTTTTACATTTGTTTCTTGCTTAGATAATTTTTTTTGTTTTTTGAGACAGGGTCTCACTTTGTAGTTCAGGCTGGCCCTCAGCTTACTATGTAGCCCAGGCAAGCCTGGAACTCAGCAATCCTCCTGCTTCTGTCTCCCGAGTGCTGGGATTACAAGTGTGAGCCATCACACCCGGCACTGTGGTATGTGGCATTGATTGCTGGTGGGCGTGAGTCCCCACGCCCAACATTGTATGTGGTTACCGGGATCGAACTCAGGGCCTTGCGCTTGCAAGGCAGGAGCTGGAACCACTGAGCTAGATCTCTGGCCCACTGAGATAATTATTCTATACATATTTGTCCGCTATGGCACTACTGATAGCCGATAAGACACATTTATGTGAAGCACAAAAATCCTCTTTTCCATAGGACACTTTATTATAGTGGTTAAAAATGATCAGATCATGAGACTTTTGCTAGAGCAAATCACTTACCTGCCATCTTTTAGAAACATCTCCCAGTAAACACATGACTTACAATTTCCCTGTGTGAAAGATGCTTCTGTAGATGTTATAGTCCCCAAGGCTCTGTCTGAGCTTTCTTTATCAATGTACACCCCTAGTCTAAAAAGAAAAAAAAAAGAACTCATAAAAATGGTTAAATTGTTCAAAAAGTATATTATTAAGAAGAGACCTGCATAGGAGACAAAAATTAAAAGATAATTGGCTTCAGAATCAATTGAAGTCATTAAAAAAGTGTCTGTTCAAAGATTTTCTACTTTGAATTAATTAAAGATAAATTTAATAATATATTTTAGTTGCTAAAAGTACTAACATCCAATGGAGTTTATCAAACTAAATTTAAAAAGATACATGATGTTCTTGATTTCTGTATTTTAAAGATAATTTTAAAATTATGATAGAACTTATTTAACAGTATATTTATAAACTGAGTATTTCTAAGTAAGCACAGTGAAGGTGGAAGAAAACTATATCAGCTTTTATTATAACGTTGTTGTTATTGTGATGTTTTGTAAAATTGTGCAATTTTTATGAGCCTCAGGTTTTTCACTGATAAAGTATAGAAAATGACATTGGACCTGTTGAGCTTAGAAAGATGTGACAGTAATTATTTAGAAGGGATTTAATGAAGTCAAGTGGCCCAATTTGTTTAAATAGAATTTAAAGGAAAGTATAATTCTTACAACATATTTAATTTTACAAGGTGTTAAGTTTGTTTGGTTTTAAATGATTAGAGAAAGAGGAAATACATGGACTACAGTGAAAAAGGTTATTAGGAAGAAAGCAAATGAAATTATGGTTTCTTCTGCAACTGATATATTGGAAGGTCAATTTGAGTTGATAACACATCTTGATGAAGAAAGCTTGATCTGGAGGAGAAAAGCTCCTATTAAAATATATTAATTATAAGCAGCTTTCTCAAAAATCCCTTAATTTGGCTCTAAAGTGGGAGAAATGTGGTACTCATTTTCTCTCTGATTTGGCCTAAGCCTTGAAGTTTTTTTAATCTATGCCTCAGTTATCTCAGACTTCACCTATTGATTGGTAAAGATGACTAGTAAAAAAAAAAAAAGATGTCCATTGTAGTGGTTTGATTTGTAATTACATATATTTTGACTAGATCTACATAGAAAGTTAAAATTAAAATTAAAACCAGAAGGGCCGGAGGGTTATCTCAGTGGTTCCGGCGCCTGCTTTGCAAGCTCAAGGACCGGAGTTCCATCCCCGGTAACCACATATAATGCTGGGCGTGGAGACACGCCCACCAACAATCAACAGCGCATACCACAATGCCGGATGTGGTGGCTCACGCCTGTAATCCCAGCACTCCGGAGGCAGAGACGAGGATTGCTGAGTTCGTGGTGGCTTGCCTGGACACCATAGTGAGCTCAGGGCCAGCCTGAACTACAAAGCGAGAACCTGTCTCCAAACGGAAAAAAAAAAAAAAAAAAAAAATTAAAATCAGAAAATATATATATCCAAACCTACTAGCTAGTAAGAATTTTAATTTTACTATAATTTTCTCAAGGACAACTTGTATGCACATCAATTATTTAAAAGATATAAATACATTTTGGGGAAACAGTTCTTCAATTTTTTCTGAAATCATTTTATTAACTCCATATGCTGTGATGGCTTTATATTACAGTATTCTTTATATTATTTTGGTTATGAGAATGGGGCCAGGATGTCCCAGTGTTCTATACTTCACAGAGGAAGACTAACAGGAAAATTGGTGGATTCCACTGCTGGAGGAAAAAGGCCAGGCTGTAATGAGAGCCACATACACAAATTACAGAATCCTTTTAAAGGATTAAATAGTAACATTGTTACATACCAGTTGGTTTTAGTTGATATATATATATATATATATATATATATATATATATATATATATATATATATATGAACTCAACTATAACTCTGGTTCAAGTAGTAATAGTCATCATTGTAGAAATAAGCTCTAAACTGTTTAAAATGAAATGACGTAACTAATGATCTAATACCGAACCACAGGATATGAGATAGTGTAGATATTTTAGCTTCAGGCATAATGTTGCTGCAGATTATTGGTATGGGGTATTGTTTATAATCTTAGCTCCCTTCTCTCTATCACATTTTATGCATATAGCTGAAGATAGTAGAAGTCAACTTTCATGAAATTAAACTTAAATCCTTTAAATTTATTGCATACATTCAAGCTCATGGCAATCTTCAATATAGTCAACTAAATATTAGGTAAACACGACTCTACATAAGATAATTGGATTTTGTTATGGGTGAGACAGGGCTAATAAAAAATGCCTGTTTTTTATTTTAGATCGGCTGGGATTTAAATGAGAATCACGAAGTTTTATTGTGTCTTTGGAGTACTATCCTGACATTTCTAGTGATCTCCATAAACTTTCATTGCTCTATAACAGTTTATTAAGCTACAGGGTCTTCATAAATATGCAAAGTACCTTAATAAGATTGTTTGCCATGATTGCTCATCAATTTGGTATTGAAAGGGCACCAACATAGTTGATAAAAATGCCGGGTGGTGGGATACTTTGAGGTATTGCCTAGCTCAGTGTGGACTTCTCTTAAACTGGGCCATAAATTGTTAAAATAATAGAATCACATTATTTGATGAGATGAGTGACTATTTTGTTCATTAGGTTTTATCACTTCTGTGTAGCTACATTTCAAAAGCCATTTTTATAGATGTAAATTTGCCTCCTGATAATTTTGTTTCATTACACTGGCATTTATTGTTTGGGAAATAAATTGTTGAAAAATTAATTGGACAAAAATTGATCTTAAAATGGATAAAGAAAAAACATATGTTTGTAAAAGAAACTGGAGGATAAATCTATTTAGAAAGTTTTCAACTTTTCTATTGGGAAAAATTTTATATTAATATATAAAAGCAAAGGTGTTTCATTAGACTTTTAAAACTTTTAATCTAAAATAATTATATGCTTTTGAAAAGTGACACAATGTATGAAGAAGTCCCAGGCGTCTCTTCTCAAGCTTCCGGTGCCAGTTCTGGTACAACCATAGGACAGTATCAACATTGGGAAAATAACATTGGTCTAAGCCATGCCATTTATTGAGAATACACAAATTACTGTATACATATATCAGGGGTGTGTGTGTGTGTGTGTGTGTGTGTGTGTGTGTGTCTGTGTATGTACCCGCACAATTTTCTGGTGTTTTGACACACATGAACCCGGTGACCAACACCACAATTAAGATACGTAATTAAACATCACTATGAGATTTTTTATCTTCTCTCTCTAGGACCATATCATCTCCCCCCCCTATTTCTAACCCTGGACAACCACTAAGGCATCCTCTATCTCTATAATTCTGTTATTTCATGATTACTACAGAATTGGAATCATATAACATTAATTATTTTGAAACTTTCTTCCTGCAGAATAGGTCTTTTAAAAGTTCATTCAAGTTATTAAATGCAACAATAATTCTTTTTCTAATATTCCCTGTTATGGATATACTACTATTTGTTGTACAATTTACTTTTTTTAAAAAATTATCTTTGTTGGTACATGGTATAGACACATCATATCACGATCACACTCGATATTGAGAATTTGTACCAGTATATGACACAATTTAATTCTCATTTTTTCCCATTCCCCTGCCTACCCCACAATCCCCCACCCACTAAATACATAAGTTTTGTCTCCCTTTTTGTACCATTTACTTTTGGAAGGATATGGGACAGTCTATAGTTTTGAGCTCGAATGATTCTCGTATGAATATTTGTATGTAAGCATCTCTGCTAAAGTAAGTCTTGTGATATATGCTCAAGAGTAGGGTTATGGGCCTCATGCACTCAAAGGCCAGACTTTTAAAAGGTGATTAAGTCTTAGGTGTGATATAGATAAATGCAATATTAAGAGATGGGGCCTGTCAGAAGAGGTAAGGCACAGGGATGTGACCTTCCCTCTCTGCTTCTCTCTTCTCTTGCTGGCCACTGTGCTACGAGTAGTGTTTCCTCCATCATGCCCTTTGCCATGCTGGCTAGCCTGGGAACCAGTAACTATAGACAGCAACCTTGAAGCAAAATGGATGTCTCTTAATGATTTTGCAAGTATAGGGTGTTGTGTCTCAGAAATAAGTAAACTGGGGCCAGAGAGTTAGCTCAGTGGTTTTAGTGCCTGCCTAGCAAGCACAAGGTCCCTGGTTCGATCCCTGGTAACTACATACAACAATACTGGGTGTGGTGACTCACATCCACCGGCAATTAGTACACATACCACAGTGCCAGGCATGGTGGCTTACACCTGTTATCCCAGCACTTGGGAGGCAGAGGCAGGAGGATTGCTGAGTTCAGGGCTTGCCTGGGCTCCATAGTGAGCTGAGGGCCAGCCTGAACTACAAAGCGAGACCCTGTCTCAAAAAAAAAAAAAAAGTAAATTGACTAAGACAAGTGCTTGCTGGATCACATAATAAGTACGTTTTTAGTTTTCAAAGGAGCTGCTGAACCATTTAGAATAGTAGCACTATTTTACATTTCTACCAGCAGCATACGAGTGGTCCAGCTTCTCTGCATCCTTTCTAGCATTTGCTACCACTGTTTTTCATTGTAATTATCTTACATCTTTGTACAGGTATCTTGGTGTGGTTTTATTTTTCACTTTTCTGTTGTTTAATAACACAACACATTATTTTAAAGAGTTTTTTATGGAGTTTAAGTGTGATATTACATTTTCAGAGAAATGAAACCAATAGAACAGGATTTCTCACGTACATTCAGGAGGGGGAGGAGAGAGGAGAAACACAGAGAGAGAGAGAGAGAGAGGGAGAGAGGGGGAGAGAGAGAAGGAGGGAGAGAGAGGGAGGGAGAGAGAGGAGGGAGGAAGGGAGGGAGGGAAGGAGGAAGAGGGGAGAGAGAAGGAGGGAGAGAGAGGGAGGGAGAGAGAGAGAAGGAGGGAGGGAGGAAGGGAGGGAGGGAGGGAAGGAGGAAGGGAGGGAGAGAGACTTATTTTAAGTAATTGGCTTGTGAGATTGGGAGTTGGAAGATATGGACTGAAATTCCAGTAGAAGATGATGCAGCCTTAAGTCTCTAGCTTGGAAACTCTTGAATTTTTTTCTGAACACAGACTGGAAGCCAACTTACTCTTTCAGGCAACCTCAGCTGTTGCTTCAAGTGCCTTCAATTATTTTGATGAGGCCTCTTACATTATGGAGGGTACTGTGCTTTACTTAAGTTCAACAAATTTTAAATGTTAATCTGATCTAAGAATATCTTTATAGTAATAATAGACTGATATAATGAAACAACTGGTCATCAGGGTATAGACAATTTGGTGAGCATTAATAATACTCTTCATTGAATGAATATATTCTTAAATCTTTTATTTTTAAGTTGTGAAAAACATACAAGTGAAATTTATCATTTTAACTATTTTTCAATGAAAGTTCTGTAGCATTAGGTACATCACATTTTTGAGCAACTATTTTTATTATACATCTCTAGACGGCATTTTGCAAAACTGAAACCCTGATCCATTAAATGACAGCTCTCACCATGCTTCTTCCCTCAGACTTTGGCAACCACAATTTTACTCTGACTCTAAGAATTCATGACTCCAGTTACCTCATAGAAGCAGAATACTGCTTTGCCCTTTTATGAGTCACTGACTTCAGTTAGGATAATTCTTAAGATAATGTCCTGAATGTTTACCAATGTGGAGCACACATCAGAACTTCCTTCTTTTTATAGGAGTGATGTTCCTCTGTACATATATATCACATTTTGCTTAGCCATTCATTTCCTGATAGACACTGGGGTACTTCTACCCTGTGACTACAGGCCTGAGCCACCATGCCCGGCTATCATGTTATTTTGTTTTGGTTTTATTTGTAGTAATTGGCAGAATAACTTTTGTATCGATTGCTGTTGTAGAACATCTTATTTTATTCAACCAAATACTTTTAGAGACTTGTTACCATAAAATTATACAATGTGAAAATGCTTTTTATTGTTAGAATATATCCCCCAGATTTGTAAGTTTCATTTTTCATGGCTAGTCTATATATTTCTATTGTGCTTATAATATGCCCACCTCAATCGCTTCATAAAAGTGTTCAGAGTAACGTAGAGGCTCTTGATATAAAATGAAAGTGAAACCAGAACAAACCTACTCCATTAAAACAACCACTCCAATCACCATCATCACCCACAGGCAGCTAGCAATTTGAGACTGCGTGTGTCTGCCAGAGGGAAGTGCAGCAGCTGTTGACAAGTAGGAGGAATGGGAAATTTATAGCCACTTTGTAGAGTCCAAGTTTGGTAGAAGTTCTTTTTATGACATTTTCTTGGGGCTAAAATTTGACACTTCATCATTCTTGATTTGCAGGAGCCCTCAGTTCTCCTGCTTCCAGATGTCTTTTATTGCATAGACTTAGCACAAACTCTCCTAACCTATTTTCCCAGAAGGGGAGTAGCCTGTGTTTTGGTGAGAGAAGGGCTGTATGAGTAACTCATGAAAATGTAACAGCATTGCGAAGAGCATGGAAAATCAGCTATGTATATTGGGGAGCATATTACAATTCTTTTTGGTCTTCATTTTCAATAGAATTCTATCAGAAATTTTGATTACTCTTGCTGACTATAGCATACAATTTTTTACTGTAAGGATCTTTTCCTACATTAATTTCTCAGACTCTTGTGTCCTCCTTAATTTGTGTGACCAAGCTTGTAGCAGTAATATTTCATTAATAAGAAAGGATCTTTTCTTTTTTCTCCTCTTCATACTCCTCCTTCCTTCTCCACGTCTTCCTTTTCTTCCCTCCCCTTTTCTTCCCTTCCTCCTTCCTTCCTTCCCTCCTATCTTCCTTCTTTTAGTGGGGATTGAGCTCAAGACTTTGGCAAGTTAGCCAAATAAAACTGTACCATTGACCTATATCTCCAGTCCATATTATTTTATTTTGAGACAGGATTTCCCTATGATACCCAAGCTGGCCTTTAAATTGAAATCTTTCCATCTCAGTCTCCTAGTAGCTGAGATTATAGCTTGTGCCATGGTGCCTGACTGTTTTAGTCATAATGCAACCACAGACTCGATAGCTCACAATCCATTTTATGAGTGCAGGTTTCTCTTTGCCAGTAGAAAATAAGAATATAGTTTGTTTGTCAGGGATTTAGCTCAGTGGTACTGAGCCTACCTTGGAAACAAAAGGGCCCAAACCATAGTATCATGAAAAAAAATAAAAGAATTATCTTCATATGTTTCTTGGCTGCTTTGATTTCTGCCTGCTCAACATCTCTGGTCATTCGAGAGATGCAAATGAAAACAACATTGAGATTCCACCTCACTCCACAAAGAATGGCTGCGATCACAAAGTCAACCAACGATAAATGCTGGCGTGGCTGTGGGGAGAAAGGAACCCTTCTCCACTGTTGGTGGGATTGCAGACTTGTGCAACCATTGTGGAGATCCGTGTGGAGATTTC
>PVIC010035325.1:0-19116 GCA_004025085.1 Thryonomys swinderianus | reverse complement strand
GGCAACTGAAATGAACAGACACTTCTCAGAGGCAGAAATCAAAGCAGCCAAGAAACATATGAAGAAATGCTCAACATCTCTGGTCATTCGAGAGATGCAAATGAAAACAACATTGAGATTCCACCTCACTCCACAAAGAATGGCTGCGATCACAAAGTCAACAATACCATATTCCTATTTTACTACTAAATGAACAGGATTGAAGAGGTTAAAGAACTCCTTTAAAGACTCACAGAGGGAGACAGGGAGGGAAAGTAAATGAAAATAGAACTTAAAATGTATCAGGTGCATGTACCAACCCCACATAAGAAATGTGAATATCATGTATTTGCAAACATGTTCTACAAAAAATACAGGGGAAAAAAGACTCCTATGGAAATCATTCCATTTCAGAGCTCCACGATGCTTCCTACTGGTATACTGCAGATGATCGACATGACAAAAGCACACTGGAAGGTGGGAAGGGGTTTAGGGAAAGGATTTAGCATGCTTTCTTGGGAGGGATATGTCTCAATACAGAAACAGACCGTTTTCTCCTAGAGGTTGTGCAGTGAATCCCGGCAGCAAGGGAGACAGGCATCACTGACTCTTGCCCAGGCCTACAACTTTCATAATGAAATTAATTAAGCAGGAATGGCCATGTCAAATGTGTGCATGGATAAATCCGTACTTGCCAGTATAATAAACATTTTTAGAGTAAAACAAACCTGGATTTGAACCCAGATTATCAGCTGAGTAAATTTGGGAAGATGGCTTAACTTCTCTAACTGTAGTTTTTCATCTAAAAAATAAAAATAAGTACTCTCAACATATGGGGTATGAAAGTTCATTTGAAGAACTTAGTATAGTTTCTGGCACGTAGTTTATGCTTTGTGTGCATTAGTGTTCATGAATAGTATTCAGTATGAAGGAGATTTGTCTTACAGTGTCTGGAGACCCCCAGAAACATGGATGAGTGGCTTCTGAAGGCCCTTGCAATATTGCTCAGATGATTCTTTCTTCCTTCCTTTACTTCCTCAATTTTTCCTTTTCCTCACCTTTAAAAAAAAGATATAAAAATAAAAATTTATTAACCATGGAAATATAAGTGTGATGCTTTCCTACTTTATTAGGATTTTAAGTGCACAGAATACAGTATTGATACACATGCTTTTGTATAATTTCTATATGTAGGGGACATTTAAATGTTTATTGTTGCTAGTTTGTATTGTACAAGAATCACATTGCATAATATCCAGTACACACACACACACACACACTTATTTATTTAAAGATATATATATATATAAGGATATATATATATATTTAAAGATATATTTATTTATATATATTTAAAGATAAATATATATTTAAATACATATTTAAAGATAAATATATATTTAGAGACAATCATCACTCTAGAGTTCATCTCCCTGAAACATAGCACTTTTAAAATTGCATATTATGATATTTAACTTTTGTATGACAATATGTAATTGAAAATATAATCAAACAATAATATAAAACACCTCTTTGAAAGGAGAGGAAATCTATTTAATTCACTTTTAAATACCCCTAAATTCTAAGACATACAAATTACTTAATAATTTTTTTCAAGTGGACATAAAATCTGAGAATATATAGCAATGTATTGACATATTTGGAACAGTAGATGTAGGTTCAGGAAAGCAAATCATAATAGTTTAAATCAGTAGTACATGTTTATATTTGTACATTATTATTAGAACTGCATGTCTCTGGAACTATCCAGATACGTTTCCTTAGGGTACCCACCAAAGGTGGGGGGGAGAAGGCATAATATAGATATGTGCATATATAATATACCTGTAAAGCATGAAGAAGCACTATAATTTGATATAGTTTTGATTAGTTTTAGATAAAGCTTTGCTCTCTGTGATTATCTTAGTACACTGCACATTTTAAATTCTTCCCACAGCAGTAGTAGAAGACCTATACTGAAGCCAAAAATTCATTTTTTTCTTTTTTGAGACAGCGTCTCACTTTGTAGTTCAGGCTGGCCCTGAGCTCACTATGTAGCCCAGGCAAGCCTTGAACTCAGAAATCCTCTCCTCCTAAACTCTACTTTTCCCCATTGTATTAAAAATAATGGAGGGCTGGAGATTTAGCTCAGTGGTTCCAGCGCCTGCCTCACAAGCACAAGGCCCTGAGTTCAATCCCGGTAACCACATATAATGCTGGGCGTGGTGACTCATGCCCACTAGCCATCAATACCACATACCACAGTCTGGGGCATGGTGGCTCACACTTGTCATCCCAGCCCTTGGGAGGCAGAGGCAGGAGGATCGCTGAGTTGGAGGCCTGCCTGGGCTACATAGTGAGCTCAGGGCCAGCCTGAACTACAAAGCGAGACCCTGTCTCAAAAAAAAAAAAAAATAGAGAAAAATACTCTTGTTATACTCTGTACCATGAAGTTCACACAGAAAGTGTCTCCTTATTTAGTCTACACAAATAGTTGTGAATATCTGCATATACTTTCTCTCTCCTTCCTGTTTCAGTCAGTTTTCTCATCCCCAAGGCACAATACTAAACACCAACAACTTTAAGGAGGAGAGGTTGCATTTGGCTCATGATATTATGGGGCTCAGTCCATGGCTGGGTGTCTCTAAGACAAAACATCATGCTGAAAGGATATAATGCAGCAAAAATGCTTAGTTCATGCCAGCTGGGGAACAAAGCCAAACAGTGCTGGAGAGGGCTCACCAAGGGCCCAGACATGGACCCCAGGTCCTGCTTCCGTGAACTCTCAGAAATGTGCTTTATTTGTCCTTTGGGTGTCTTCCTAGCCAATCAAGCTGACACTATTAAGCTTACCCACCATGTTCCCCTGGACTACTGTTATGAAAACAGCACTGTAGAGGATGGTAAACACTTCCTCTAAACCTGCATGAAGAGGTATCTTCCTGAAATCCAGCTAGTCAGGAGCCTTTTGAACTCAATCATGAGTTCAAGGCCATTCACAGCACTGAAGCAAAGATTCATTTCAGAAAGATTCTCTGTGAAGACCTGAGAACAATTACCTGTATTTGCTACCTTGTTGCTGAAGGCAACAGTGGTACTTTCAGCAGCAACCCAGCTATATTTTTTATAGTTTCTATTAAAGACTCAACTGAGTAAAATTTAGTGATGAAAATATTCACTTTTGGAAATTAAAAAAAATGAAATACTACTTCCCAATAGTATGAACATACCATGAAATTGAATCCAAATATATTCTCACATGTAGGAAATATTACCTGCTGTTCTTTCCTAGAAAATACCTTTAGAATCTGGCAGAAGTATATGAAATCTTCCCTCACAGTAAAGCTTGCCTTTTGAAAATAATGATTCATTTCTTTTCCTGTCAACCCATCAAGCCCTCAATCTATGAAAAACTTTGCATTATTAGTAATTCTAAGCTTTTAGCCAGGCATGTTATCCCAGCACTGGGCAGACTGAGGCAGGAGAATTTCCATGAGTTCCAGGTCACCCTCAGCTACATAAGGAGTTCAAGGCCAGTTCAGACAACATAATAAGACCCTATCTCAAAAACAAAATAAATAATTCTAAGATTTTGTAGGTTTTGCTTAGCACGTACCACTCTATTTACCTCTTAACATACATTTTCACCACTTTAATAATTAAAAAGACTTAAAAGACATAAAATGAAATGATTTAATAAAAACTATACATGTATGAAATACTTATATTTCTAGATTATTAATTTTCCTGAAACTAATTCAATGTAGAAAGGAATTTTCTTCAAATCTCTCAGATTTCCTATTCCTTTAACCTTTTTTTACAAGACCAACATAATTTCTTCCTTTGATCTTATTGTACTATAATTTAAGGAAATATTTAGCTATATCTGGAGCTAACATAACATTACAATTGTAAGGATCAGGATTGTTACTCAAGAAACATTTAAGCCAGGTGTGGTGGCTCATGCCTGTAATCCCAGCACTTGGGAGGCAGAGGCAGGAGGATTGCTGAGTTCGAGGCTTGCCTGGACTACATAGTGAGCTCAGAGCCAGCCTGAACTACAAAGCGAGACCCTGTCTCAAAAAAAAAAAAAAAAAAAAAGAAACATTTAAAAAGCATGAAGAAATCAATAGCTATATAATATAGAACATGAGAAAGTACAAGAGAAAGATCACTTTTAAAATTCCAATTATACCCATCTTTGATTTAATTTACCTTTCAGTAATGGCCTGTTTGCCTTTCTTTCAAAACCCTTCCCTGACTCTAAACAGGGGTGTTTCTTCTAGGGAAAGAACCTAAAATAATTATTGGTATTCAAGTTGCCTATGAGTAGAATGATTTAGATAATATGAAGCATTTTTATTTAGCAACAAACACACACACACACACATACATACATACATACATACATATATATATATATATATATATACATATATATATATTTTTTTTTTTGCTTTTTGAGACAGGGTCTCGCCTTGTAGTTCAGGCTGGCCCTGAGCTCACTATGGTGCCCAGGCAAGCCGCCGCAAACTCAGCAATCCTCCCATCTCTGCCTCCCGAGTGCTGGGATTACAGGCGTGAGCCACCACGTCCGGCACTGTGGTATGCGGTGTTGATTGTTGGTGGGCGTGTCTCCACGCCCAGCATTATATGTGGTTACTGGGGATCAAACTCAGGACCTTGCGCTTGCGAGGCAGGCGCCGGAACCACTGAGCTAACCCTCCGGCCCACAAACACATATTTTTAAAAAAATCTTCTCCCATTTCTGAAGTCCTAGTTTTACCTGTGAGATCAGTTGAAGCTTCTGCACAAATGACCCAAACATTTCTAAACCAGGCTGGTCTTGTCCTCTGGGCCTCACCAGTTTTTATACATCTGTTGGTCTAACATTGACTCCTCTCTCCGTGTCACAAAAGTCCCAATTCCCTACTAATTTAGGCTTCCCAGGGTCTTCTTTCATCCCGACATACAGTATCCTACGATCCATCCAGTCCTGTGAGCCAGATGCCCAGGAGCAATTTTCAATATCACCATCTTTCACTCCCCTAAATGCAATTTATCACCAACACTACGCATTTGCCCTCTTAAATAATTCTCTGAAACCTTTCTCGATCTTGTCACCCCGTCACCCTCACCCTCACCTGTCCCTTAACCCTGACTTCCTGCCCAAGCTCTCCGGCTCCATCCCAAATTAGATCTGGTCTGCTTTGGTTTCCTTTGTAGCTCCCTCTTTCAGATCTGAAAAATGGTTCAAAGTATGACAGAGAAACAGCAGTTGTGGCGGACAGCTGAATTACTAGTTTCTACCTATTTGGAGACTAAGTATCGTTGGCACTGAATGAATCTGGCCTTCCATCCTGCAGATTTGGTGGAAAAACCAATAACACAGAAGATCCCACCTCATCTTCACTACCAGGCCACCTGGGCCAGTGGATTTCAGTTAGGACATTGGAGCCAGTTTGACTGCTGCCTACCCAGGCGCCCTGGCAATGCCTGCGTTTGGCTATGGTCCACCTAGTTTGTTTTGCTGTGCTACCTGCTGGGTCCACCTGCTCTTTATTTAAGGTCAGTCATGGCCTTCCAGCTTGCGTGGACCAATTCTATTAAAAAAAAAAGAAAAAAGACTCTTGATGTTTTTGTCCACCTGTAGAACAACAGCCACTCTAATAGTCATTTTCTTCAGACAGCTCCCTGAAAATCTCTTGTGCCCCACATCTAAGATCTAAATCTACATTTTTATTTAAAGCAGTTCAAAGGCAACCAAACCACTATAGAAACAACCCACTTAGTCCCTGTGTCTTCAAGTCTCCGACAACCTAATTTCTCCCAGACCTTCCTTCCCAGATCTTAATTTCCTGCTAAAATTCCTCATCTTGCCTACGTGCCTCTGGGGTTCAGTCTCCTAGATTCCAACACTGTCTGACTGTGAACTGAGCTTTCAGTCACAGACACACTCGGGAACCCACAGGTGGCCGTAATGCCTCCCCAAACACTCCTCAAACCCCAGGGGCTGTCCAGAGAAGAACGGGTGAGGGGCCAGCCTCCAAGTGGCCGTTTCATCCCTGTATTTACATGAGTCAGCCACTCCTCTTCCCCTGGGTGTGACAGTGAGTGAGAGAGAGGCCGAAGGACCTCAGAGGAATTAATCCAAGTTCAAGGCGTACAGAAAGGTGATTGGTCTCACAAAGCGCTGAGCGAAGATGTTAAACACAAATTCCTCCTCTAGCCTTATGTCTGCGTGAAAAGAGATTTCTTTCCAGTTCCCATGATCAGAGTTCCTTCCCCAGGGACATCCCATTCCCACTGAAAAGGACATCCACGCTTCAGCCCTAGACTTCTGAAAGGAACTGAAGCTTTTAGAGTCAAACTTCTCTCCTCTGCCCAGCCTGCAGTACAGCCATAAGAGACTGAATTTCTGGCCACAGAAAAGTTATCAGCTGCACAACTAATGGACCTTTGAAATCCCTCGGTGAAAGTGAAGAGCTGCAAACATTAAATGTAGGACTGCGGAGGGGCTTTATTATGTAATTAGTGAGGAGAGGAAAGTGATGACTGTGGCGTTTGCTGAGCACAGGGGCCTCTACGGAGAGAGACGATGGAGACGTGAACGAGGCCCGAAAGTCGGCAGGAGCTGGGCAGCCTAGGCCGCTGAGGTCCAGCCTGGGGCCGGCGGAGGAGCAGCGGTTTCAGACAGCAAGTGCCGCTGTGAATTATATCCCCACAGCTACCTTGGCTTCAGGTTATAGAATTACATCTCAGTAGAGGCATTTGCAAAGTTGGATGCAGTTATATGTGCTTCACAAAATCTATCGTGTTCATCATTTCATGAGATTAACTAAATATTGGGGGAATCTCACCATGAAAATACTGAACGGACTGAGAGGAAGTACACACCCCACACCCCAGTTTCATTATTTTCTTTCACCTATAGAAAGACTGTAAAAGAAAAAGTCATCTTGGAAAAGCTTCCCCATAAGACAACAGACTGGGTAGTTGAAGAACCATAATTTATTCATTTGTTCACTCATGTGACAAATATTTATTATGTTCACGGCATAGGTCCAGATACAAAGGCTACTTCTTTTTAACCGAGATGCAATAAATAATATTTGCTAATTTACAGAATAAAATGACAACTAAGAAACAGACTCTACCTTGTCTATCATAATGCACTCAGGAGATAGAATAATTGTTAGTAATGGTGCTATAATAACAGTATGCTACACTTGATCTTAGCCAAAAGGCCAAGAAGAGATAACAGTATGCTATATTATAGGATCATAAATTTTTCTCTATACAATTCTGGAAATAAAGTAAAATAATAAAATGGTTGTACGTAAAGTTTATTATAAATATCACTATCACAGAAATTCAACACTGTTGGTTCATGGCTTATAGAAATTAACACTATAAAAGTATTTAGATGAATTTTGTAATAGAGCATACACATGAACAGGAGTACATACTAGACAATGAAGTGATACACGAAATGATGGCAGTCAAAGTGATCTATGGATGTTTCCTTAGTGAGATTTAATGAAAACTGTGTCTGTATACACGCAGTTCACCAAGCTCACTCCAACTGCACAGCACGGTCACAGGCAGACACAGCACCATTCATCAGAGGTGTGTTCCGCTGGCGGAGTTGAGGAAGGTGAGCATGGGACACTGTGCGTGCTACGGGAAGTGAGCCCCCCTGTACCTCATGGCGCAGCCGTGCTTGTGATAGCAGCATGCATGTAAAGTCGCCACCAGGCGGCGCTGTTCCTTCTGAGTACTTGTTAGATGCATTGTCTCATTTACTTGCCACACGTCTTTGAGGGTGATTTTATCATCCTTGTTTTGCAGAGGTAAGAATTAAATGTTTGCTTCCGAAATCAGACGAGTCCTATGTACAGGATGATATGGCTGTAGACAATAATTAAATTTTTAAAAAGTTGAATATTTGCCCAGTGTGACATACTACTAAGTAGTCAAAAGCTAACTAATATTCTGATCAAGTTACTCCATAACACGAAGGTTTTAACAGCTATGTCATGTGGATGACCATATTAGGAATTTTTCAGATAAAAAATCTCCATGTTAGTTCATGTTTGTTCTTTGTCTTTTATGCACTCTTTCATTCACCGAGAATAAATATTAGTTATAAGAAGTCTAAAAACCAGACCGACCTCATCCAGTAAAGTTACCATTTCAGTTACCCTTGAATTCTACTTAGTATTATTTTCTGTTAATTCTTCAAGAGAATTTATCAACATCCTCACTATCAATTTGTATGTATGTATCCACTGACTTCGCACTGGATGTAGAATCATATACTAAATTTTAAGGATGGAAAATTCATGTGTGTGTGTGTGTGTGTGTGTGTGTGTGTGCGTGCGCACATGTGTGTGTATCTGAATGACCTCACAAAGAACTCTCATCAAAAACTTATGAAAATAAATTATACATATATATTTGGAAGAGAATTCTTACTGATAGAAACCAATTATTCTTGATCAAGTGTGAAAATAATGATAAGAACAGTTACAACTTTTGATCTGTGATGTGAAGAGGTGACATGTCAGAGAACTACTTGGTTTTTACTCATATGAGCAGGAAACTTCTAATTTTCTGATTTTAGACTTTTTATTGAAATGTCCAAACAAGCTTATGATGGTTTAAAAAGTTAAAAGAAAACAATCTTCACATAAATATTTTGAAGTAAAAGTATGCATGAATTGAAAAAGCTAATGAACTGGAAATAAAATTTCATGAAAATTGGTTAAAACCAAAAATGGACAGTCCTTTTTGCCATTCATAATTAATTCCATGCAAATATTTGTTTAATCAGACAATGTGGTTAATCACCAAGGTGAAATTGAAAGTTACCAACACTGAATGCTGGTGGAAAAGTTAATAAATTCAGTTCATAATCATTATGCACATGCTAGTTATAATAATTTACTGTCCATACCAAATCTTTATAAGCATTGTAATTAAATATAAAATGCACATTAGAATTATAATGAGTAATTAGGGCAACATAACTAATATGCATGAAAGTCCCAAAGCTCATTAAAATGTTAAAAGACAAAACCTGTTCTACCTAATGTTTTTGCATATTCTGTATAGCTAAATGAATGCCAGTAGTCTTTGTATTACTTTACCATTTTTGGTTTTATGAATTATGCATTTAAAATGCCCTGGAAACATTTGGTTCAAGTATCAAATACCGATTTATTTCCATCTTGGACAAAGCAGAAGGACACCACACACACACACACCCCACATCCAAACAAAGCATTTGAAGCAAGTGTAATGCCACCTCCTGGGATAGCTTTAGTGAGAGGAACATAAGACTGTTGTTGGTCGTTATGTTACAGAACACATTGCACAACTTCTTAGGAAGAGCCCGAATATAATAAACCCAATGGGAAGCATGTTCTTGACCAGTCTACACTTTTGAAGAAATAGCCATTCTTTCCTATGACTATGAATTTCTGATTTTAAGCATCAGTGAACTCAAATTCAGACAGAGAACTTCTTAAGGACTTCACCACAACCATGACAAAAGTGGGACACATTGCTTCTGACATGATTCGGAAGTTGGGCATTTTTCATCTTTTATAAACAGATTGTGTTTGCATGCCCAGTAAATATGGATCAGCTTTTAGTTTGAAATCATCTATTCTAGTTTACACACAAAGTGAGTAGGTTATTTGGACCCCTAATACAATCAGATTCAACTAATAATGAAGATTTATCATCAAAATAAATGCTTATATCCTTAAAAAGAATATGCTTATTTGATAAAATTGTAGTTCTGTGTGTCTAGAACATATAACTTTTTAAGGTAAATTTTTAATGGTAGGGTAAATTATAGATGAAATATGAATGCATAGAAATTATCCTCTTTCCATATCTTTGTTCATTAAAATTTGTTCATTAAAATGTTTTGATAAATATACACTAGAAATGATATTAATATAGTCACATAATACAAGTATATTCAGCTATCACTTATATATTCCACGAGCACAGTAAGACTATTCATATTAAATTTAAGTCACTGGAATTCAAATATTTTGAGATGTAATTGCCTACAAGGTAAATTATAACTAGAATGCAACATCAGAGAATTTTATAGTCATAATGCATTCATTGATTCTTTGCATTAATTTGTCTGGCAAACCTTTTTTTGGGATATTGACCATCTCCTTAATAGCAGGGTGGACCACACAGAGACCAGAAAGCTTGTGACTCAGTATTAACAAGTCCCTAAACCCACCAGCACCTTGAGCTTCTCTAAAACAGGGGTCATTTTAATCTACACATGAGCACTAGCCCTGAGGAAATAAATAAATGAAGACCAGGCTATAAAATTCAGAATAAATGCAGAGTCAGTAGATGACATCTGAAATGGAAAGATATCCCCCAAATTATAAACTCTTCCCATCGGGGTCAGTGTGAAGACGGGGGGCCCTCTCCAGGACAGGCCTCCTCACTTCTCCGGGAGCCTCCCCAGCATCCTGGCCTCTCAGAGTTCTTGGTTTACAGAATACTTGCTGTCATTTGGGGGGACTCTGTTCTCTGCACATGCATTCTTTCACCTGTTCTTCTTTCTCAAGAACTCTGGAATCCACAATTAATTTTGGATGCTTCATTTTCTTAACAGAATAAAGCAAACTTTTCTCCTAGAGCCCTTTTTGGCCTTGATATGGAAGACTAAGTGATTTTGGAGACTGCTATCTGCAGGTAATAATCTGCACAGCGCCTTGACAAAGGCTCCTGTCCCTCCAAATGCAACAAGAGCCCTAGACTTCAGCTTGATGGATGGCAGAGGTGACCATGTGCTGCAAAAATGAAAACTAAAAGTCAATTACACGTGCACTGGAATGCTATGGTTATTCACCACACAGAATTACTGTGGCTTTCGCAGAATAAAATACAACATCAGCCTAAAGGTTAGAGGTAATCGCTTCCTATGAGTCAAAACTATATTTAAGAAATGCTTAAATGTTTTTCTCAAACCCTTTCACCTAATATATAATGTTTCATGTGATTCTATAGTGCTACAGGTGGTATTGTATAAATAGAAGAATGGAATTCTAAAGTTAACTATTATATTTCATTACTATAATTAAAACATTAAGTTTAATTGTAAACAGTCATGTAAGTAGGTATAAAGAAATGGAAAAGTAATAGCATTATATAGCAAAATATACCAAAAATGTGAAGTTGAGATAGTCCAACAGGGCATTGCATTTCTCAGAAGCATGCATCACTAGAAATTTTAAACACACAAGTGATACACCTATGGAAAATTTCTACTCAGCAACAGAAGCGACCACATCTTGGTGTACATGAAAATCAGCAACATTGCTGTAACTCACCGGCTTGCACAGCCGTTGTATCCTTCTGCACGCATGTTTGGGCGAGGGGCGCTGCCCAGGGATCCGCACTCAGAGCCTTCCCAGGGGGTTCCGTCTCCAGACCTTTCTTAATAATTTATTTTGAGCCAAAATCTTGCTAAGTCACTAAACTGCCTAGATGGAGCTGGAATGTATGACCCTTCTTGCTTCAGGATCTCAGAGTGCCGAGACTCGCTGAACAACAGTATCATATTATTGTTTAATAAGGGCATAGTACGTTTCAGATACTGGTATGGGAACGTGAAATCCATCAGTGCTCCTCCCTTAGAGATTGTGCGTTACGGTGAGAGAAGAGGACAGGTAAAGTGTTACGCTTCATAGTCTACGCCAGGTGGAGGTCGCTGGTCTGGAGACGTTGCCGGTAAGAAGAGACTGGAGGGTGGGGTGTCTAGGGTTGTTATTCATACATGAGATCAGACGGGTCCTCTGCGAAAAGACAGAATTTGAGCAGAGACTAGAAGGAATAGGGGATCTCAGCAAAGCCCGGTGATGCCTGAAAGATGAATATTGCGAACTAAGGAAGCATCAAACAAACAAAAAACCCGGAAGGAAGGGCATTTGGGGTATGTGATCGCTAGGATCATAGTCCTGCACGGTTTGAGGGCAGAATGGAAGACGTGGCTACAGACATGGCAGGAGACCCAGCCCATTAGGGACCTTGTAGGCCATTGCAATAAACTGTACTTGTATTCCGAAGGAAGGAGGGAAAATGGCTGTGTGGACAAGCATGGAGAGTTTGACTTTACAAAAAAAAAAAAAAAAAAAAAAAAAAAAAAAAAATAGTGCTGTGTTGCTAATAACCATCAGGGGGAGCAAGAGCAAAGGCAGAAAGGAAACTACGGTAACAGCCCAACCAGAGGAAGGAGGTGTGCTTGAGGGAATGGACATGGACATTCCTGGACCGGATCGTTTCTCATTCTGTACATGTATCAACATACCACACCACATCAACTCCTGTGCAATTTTTGTGTCAGTTAAAAATAAGACGGTATTGATAGTGAGCTGTGTATATAATGTACCAATAAAGTTTACTGAATAATGCAAAAAAAAAAAAGGTATTTTACTTGCCCAATAGCTATGAGGTAGGTAAGCAGTGAGCAGACTTCCAATGCACTTTAAGGACAGAACTGATGAGATTACGAAGTCTCCCCAAACTTAGAAATCCTTGGTAATGACACAGACAAAGCGGTAATAGAAATGTTTGACAAGTGTGTAACAAATTTTGCAGGCGAAAGAGGGAACATTGAAAATATAGTTGATTTTGATTAGGCACCAAATGAGACTGAGGCTGTAGGACGGCACCAGCTCTGCTCTGTAGACATTTCTGGGAAGAGGAGGAAAAAGCCAGATTCTTGTTCCAATAGCTTATTCGCAGCTCCTCTTAGTGAGATGGAATTCTTTTTGTCAGTCAGACTTTTTTTTCTCTTGACACGCTCTTCAGTTGTCAAATTACTTTTGCTGTTAGGCAGAGTTTCCTCATACCATGTTTTTATTTAAACAAGAAGGAAGAGTGACACATTTTCCTTGTAAAATATTCTTAAATCCAAAATAAACTCATTATTTTTGAAAATTACAGTTTTCTACCACCTCTCTTCCTCCCACAGTTTCTGATTTCTCTGAGATGCAGTGTTTGTTGGAACAATGTCTCTCTTGCTATGGATTCTAACTCTTTCACTCCTGCTTAGTACTTACTGGGTTCATTCTGATTTGCCTGTCTTTCTCCATGACTAGAAGGGCTCAAATGGCACTTTTCCAATGAGAGGAAAAGTCCTCTTCCAAATCTACAACTCCCATCACTTCCTACTAGTTTATTATTATCATTACGATTATTGTTATCTTTTACTTTGCCTTGTTCACAAGCTCATGCTGAGTCTGGGGACAGAGCCATTCCATTCTCTACTTACTGCCTCCTTTCAACCACATCAAAATCAAAATACAGTAACATATCCTTCTCCAGGATGCAGACTTGAACATACACCCGATTCCCACCTCTAAATAAATTGAGTTGTAAAAGTAGTTTTACTTTAATGTTCATTTTCTTACTAGGAGGAATCAGAGTTGGCAGTTTGGGAAAATAGCCTTCATACAGCATATTTAGTCTTGCTGGACTTCTCCCATCATCCCTGTGCGTCTGAGCTAGGAGGCCCGGGAGAGATGGGTAGCTTACAGTTCTGTCCCTAGTCTGTAAGTCTTACTTTTTCTTTCATTCCTCCTTTTCTTTCTAGCTACTCAAAACTTTCTTTCTACTCCTTCTAAGATAATACATCCAGAAAGCAATTCTTTAGAATATATTAAGAACATGAATTATTCATGTGTCAGAATTAAACAGTTTTCAATAACTGAATTATAATCGACTTTTTAAATGTTCTATTTGAAGACTGTTGAAGTCCACAGTAACAAGAAGAAATAATAAACTATGCAGTTAACTAAGAAATCCGCCTCCGAGTTTATTGCATGGGGACAGAAAGGATACCAGCCCAGGTGCTTTTGAGGCCTCAGATTTACCCCAGGGCTGTACCAGAATCTAGTCCTGAAGCCAAGGAGAAATGTGACTAGGGGAAGGATCCATAAATGCTACCTTCATCTATAACCAAACACACTACTATTGCTGTCATTTTTAGATTTACTGCAAGAATAATCTATCTGTCTGTCTGCCTATGTCACTCACATTTTCTCAGATCAATATTTCAACCATAACAGTAAACATTATGGAAAATTCAACAGCATACCCTGACATAGTGCATCTAGAAACATCTTCCCATAAAAATCCCACTTATAATATCAGGTTTTAAAGTTGTCTTAAAAAGGAATGTGAACTTTTAATTAATTTTCTTTAACAAGTCATGAAAAAGTAATTTTTGTGTAATAACAGCTTCAACATGCAAAAAATATATTGAAATGGTTGGGGGTTTGTGAAGCTTATACAGAAGGTAACTTCAGCTGGAGGCCAACCCATGTGGAAAACAGAGATGCTGTTGGAGAACCCTAAGTTTCCAGTTCTACAGACTTGTCCCGTGTATCCAAATCAATCACTCACAGCTATAATTTTAGCATGACAGACAACAGAGAAGAGATCAAATCATGAATAAGTCTAAAGAAAGAAAGTTTGGAGAACAGCTAGGAAAACAGTGAACCATTTAATTCCTATTGATACAGCCAGTGGCCCAATAAATCTCACACATATTTTACAGTGGATGCATCACTGGACTGAGCCTGAGGATGAGGGAACAGCTACTTTGAGTTGTAATTTCACCAGCGCTGACCCATGTCAAAAGCATGACATGAATGGATTCTGCTCAAGCACCAACGACTTACTCATAATGTCGCCCTTCTTTCCTTTGTCTACATCTTCATGAGGTACAGATAACCTGTCTGTCCATCCATCTGACCACCCATTACCCAATGACTGTTAGCGGACGCTCCCTAATAATCATCACAACATCATGGCACTCAGGCCATAACATAAATGACTAAGAATAGCTTAGCCTACTAACCTCTTACAAGAATTAAATTTTATAATACCATTAAATTTGTTCTTAGGAGAGGAGTCTCTTATCTTTTAGTCTCAAATGAATGATAGATTTATTTTTTTAGTTTATTTTTATCTTTATTGGTACATTATATATGGACATCATGATCCCACTCAATAGTGGAAAGAATGATAAGTTTGAGTCATTTATACTCAAAAGGATGCACCTTCAGGACATGCTCATAAGTGAAATAAATAGGTCACAGAGTGTCAATATCATGTCTGTTCTCTGATATGAGAAACTGAAGATGTTAATGAGTTCTAGAATGGATGATGGATATTGTGAAACCGATTTATTTTTTTGAGAATTGAAGAGGCCACTGAACATCCTTTGCCAATGTTACTAAATCAGATTTCATATACAGTCAAACATCTTAGCTTTGTGGAATTTTTTAACAAGTAGTTTACTTTTTTTCTGAAGCTCTGGCAGTATAAGGTACACTGCAATATTAGATATTAAATGTTTAATAAAACCACTGGGGTCAAGTTTACATGCAAAATTTCATTTATCACTGTCTTTCTTGTGAAAAAGAAAATGACCTCATCATGTGCTTAAGTAAATCAAAGCCGTGATCTTTTATATGACAGCAAAAATGTTGTAGCAGTATGGTTCTCTTTCTAGAAAGGATGTCTCTGTGCTGCACAAACTTTTGGGTCCTGTCACATTATGAAATCTAAACCTCATATTCTTTCTCCCAGGAAAACTAAGGTGAATTCCAGAATATCTCCACATCTCCCATTCAGAAGATTATTTTTATTAACTTTACTAAAATAAAGTCTATACAGACATAATTCTGGGAGACTACAAAGTATTATAACCATCTAGATTTTAATTTAATTAGTGGCATGCTTATCACATGAAACCAATGAATTTTTAAAAATCAGTTTTATTTTCTATCTGTCTCTTAAGTGATTCCATGTATTGACTGCATGCAGCACAGCTGGGTTACCTTGTCCTGCTATAATAAGTCCCATTTTAGGTAATGTTTTTTATTGACTCCTAACTCAGTGCAAAGCACTAAGATAAGTGCATTTCAGGAATTGTTTTATGTTGTCTATACAGAAATCCATGAAGTAGGTACTATTTATTTTACAGATGAGAAAATTGGGACTTAGAAGCGTTAAGTAACTCAGTAAATTGGAGAGCCACTTGTGTTCCACTGAGAAGTAGAGAGTTTTTACTGTACTGTTTCACCACGGTGTGAATATTTAACCCTGGGGGAGCTGGAGGTAGAGGACAAGCTGGAATATTTCATCCCCTGAGAATGCTGACCAGAGATTTAATTCACTATAAAAGTCCTTAAATCAGACCTAGTGTCATTCAGGTTTATTTTCATAGTGGAATTTAAAAAACATGATTAGATATTTTTATATTTATTTTTTTTCTTTAGTTGTAGTAGGGAGTTCTTAGGTGCCTCTAAAGTAAAATGAGTCCATAAACTAAGAACATGTTTGTATCCTGGAAAGAGCTTATTGACCACCTCATCTGCATCTGTGAAATCTACACCATCCTTTGGAAGACTCTCATTATTCCCTGCTTTGAGTTTCTGCTCTTGTTCAAGGAAAACCTCTTCACTGTCATCATCACCCTCTGGATCACTGGTGTCCTGGAAGACTGGGCTATAGCTCAGGGATAGAGTGTTTGCCGACTGTGCTCAAGACCCCAGGTGGGATCTCCAGTAATACGATCATAAAATATAAACAAAATAATAATGCATTGAGCTTTATTTTCTGGTAGGCATTGAAAACAAGGCTGCCTAAGTTTAACCTTTAAATTCTAGAATGTAGACCCAGATCAGTGTGCTAATTTACTGCACCATTTTCACACCATGTGGCCTTTACAGGATTAAATTCTTCACTATCTCCTTCCTTTAGGAAATTGATTTTATTATTTGGGGTAGTTATTTGGGGTAGCAACTTCTTCACTGCCTATCCTTTCTCTCTCTCTAAGTGTGTGTGTTTGTTTTGGAATACATGCTTGCAGTACACTATGGTTACACTCACGTGGAGCATTAGCACGTGTACCTCACACATCATTCTCTCCCACCGCACCCTCTCCCGCATTCCATGTCTTGGCCCCCTTCTCCTATGCAAAAGATCTGTCTCCTTTAATCTTGTGTTTCTCTCTTGCATTTATTTATATTTTGTTTTTCTCAAATACAAATATCATGTAATATTTTTGCTTGCTTGTGTGCCTGGTATATTTCACTATTGATCTATAAAGTTTTGTTTCCACTACTTCAGCTTAGTAAGGCTACTGAAGAAATGCTTGGACTCTCAGTTTTTGATAATAAGACACTATATATAATGTACCCACTGAGGATGATGGCAAAAAAAGATGATCTCTGTAGCTATTGTCATGTAACTAAGAAAATGAATCTTGATTAGGCTTGTCCAGTGCCAAGTACCAAGCTTCTGTTGCTTGCACCTGCAGAGCCTGGAGTTGTGGATAAAACCTTTCATTATCTTCCTCCTAAAATGACTGGCTAAACAATGCAAGGGAAGATCCCACTGAGTAAATGAAAAGGGAAGCCTCCTCTTTTTTGAGCACATAATCACACAGGTGTTAAATACCCCCGTTGACCCTTTCCCCAACATCTGCTCTTTGCTCTCAGCTACGTCTTTCTAATAACATTGCACAGAAGCTGATTTTGTTCACCATGCAATTGCTTCAGCACACAGTCATGTACAATTTGGCACGTGGCAGATGTGCTTAGATGTCAGCACCGCACACTTTCCTGTCTCTCCCAAAGGAGGCCATTGTGCTCACCAATTCATGTGCTTATTTTCTTTACTGCTTCAGCATCACTGAATTGTTACATCTAAGCAGAGTAAAATCTACCCTTATGGCAAGAGAAACAGGTCCTCAGCAGAGACACACAAAGATGTGCACATGTACACATCAGTGCTCGGGAGACAACCTGTGCATTGGTAAGGTGGGACTGAGGCCTCAGGGCCGTGGCACAGTGGGGAGATGAGAGGAACAAGCTCTGGGCGCGAGCTCTCAGGTTTTTCAACTCACTCATTTTCCAACGTTTGTGACTTCTTAAAACATGGAGTATGTTAGTGTAAAATAACTGTTTTGGACACCTTGGCCAAGAATACTTATAATTTTCACCGCTCTGGTTCCAGCTGGAGGGAGAGCTGCCTGGTTGTGATTGCGAGGGTCACCTACTCCAGGCAAACAAAGGGCTCCATTCTGGTAATGCCAAAAATAGAAGCATTCTGCTCACATGAAATGCGCAAGTACAAGTTCGCTTCTGAGCACCTGAAAACTTGGCAAGCCAGAAATGACTGTTTAAGATTAAGATCAGAGATGATCTAAAACCAAGATTGGACGTGATTAGGATCGGAGCTCTTATAAAGATCATATAACCTCAAGTTTGGCATAGACCTTAGAAATCTAAAAGTACAGAAATGCAGTACACAGGAATATGTCCCTAGAAACTTCAAGCCCACAAATAGCTAAGAAAAAAATCTGGAATTCAATCTCTACACAGTTTAAAAAGGGCTCTGACCAGGAAAAGATTCATAAAATGTATATTTCTTACTAAATGTACTAAGAACCCTTATAGAAAAGAACATATTGGGTAAGATTGGGGATTTCTATGGTTGGTCTTAGAAGCCTCTACATATACAAACATGAGGCCTCAGGACAGCATAAAACTTGAGATTTCAATTAAAATATTAGGGCACAGGCAGTCAACTAAAAGAATTTTACTTTAGTCCAGCATAACCGATGGTCGACTTAAAGCTTTTCCTCACTCTTCTCTTGTCAAAAGAGTAGGCTCTGAGGTTGCCATTGTACTGGGAATCACCACTCCAACCTCCTGACAGGGCAGCCTATTTCTTGTCCCACCTCTGTTAACTGTGTTCTATGTGACAGTCAAGGAGTCCTGCTAGAATTCCACTGAAGTATCATTCTTGCACACAAAACAGCAAAAGCCTCATCTCAGAATGTCAGTCAAGAACTTCAGCATGGACTATACATTCAGGACCCTCAGCCAAGGACTTCAGCATAGACTACACATTCAGAGCCCTCAGCCAAGGACTTCAGCATAGACTACACATTCAGGGCCCTCAGTCAAGGACTTCAGCATAGACTACACATTCAGGGCCCTCAGTCAAGGACTCCAGCATGGACTCTACATTCAGGGCCCTCAGTCAAGGACTCCAGCATGGACTCTACAT
>PVIC010035324.1:0-19114 GCA_004025085.1 Thryonomys swinderianus | reverse complement strand
AGGCGTGAGCCACCACGTCTGGCATTGTAGTATGAGGTGTTGATTGTTGGTGGGCATGTCTCCACACCCAGCATTATATGTGGTTACCCGGGATTGAACTCAGGACCTTGCGCTTGCGAGGCAGGCGCCGGAACCACTGAGCTAACCCTCTGGCCCCTCACCTCCAAATTTTATTCAACTCCAGGAACTGGTGGTTAATAACCTTGTCTACTCCCAAATCACAGAGTTCACACAGATGACAAGACAGCAGGTTATAGCCAGTACTGTGAGAAATTACTGATGGGAACAAAAATTGGAAAAGATAAAATCAAAGTATATTTGCACAAAAAGCATTTGCCTAAAAGCTCTGAGAGAACCTGTAACACTAATCCAAACTCTACTCAGGAGAGAGAGACGGCATGAATTTAATAGCAGAAATCGGTATACACAGTTCATGACCAATTGCAGGGGTACAGTGACACAGAAATCCTCAGTTACTATAGCCAAAGAGAAAAATATAGTAGTTGGTTCTTATTATTTGCAGTAATTATGTTCTATCAAGTTGCTTCTTACACCCCAAATACTGCTCAAATCATGAGGCAGTGCTTATACCAAATCACTCTGTAAAACAGAAAGATAAATTTCCACAGAACTCTAGCCAAAGTATTTTCATCAGCTAGTAGGTACAGAACCTTGCTTAGTGAATGTTTGCAGTTTAAAACATCTTCATGTGGAATCTTAATAATGAGGGTGGACAATATCTAGAGTAAACGTAAAAAATACATGCCCCAACCCGGCGTGGTGGCACATGCCTATAAACTACAAGGCTGAGGCAGAAGATTACAAGTTGGAGCCCAGTACGGGAAACTAAATGAAATATTGTCTCAAAAAATAAAGAGGGCTGGAGATTTAGCTCAATGGTTCCAGCACTTGCCTAGCAAATCCAAGGTCTATGGTTCAATCCCCAGTAACCACACACAAAACAATACTGGGCATGGTGACTCACACCCACCACCACCAATCAATATCACACACCACAGTGCCAGGTGAGGAGGCTCACACCTGTAATCCCAGCACATGGGAGGCAGAGGCAGGAAGACTGCTGAGTTCAAGGCTAGCCTGAGCTACACAGTGAGCTCAGGGCCAGCCTGAACTAAAAAGGCCCTGTTGAAAGAAAGGAAAAAAAGAGAAAGAAAGAAAAGAAAGGAAAAAGAAACAAAGGAAAAGAAAAGAGAAAGGAAGAAAAGGAAATGAAAGAAGAAAGAAGAGACATTTACTCACAATGTTATGGAAAATTATAAATCAAGTAACTTTCCTTTTCCAGAAACCTAACATATATTAAGGTACTATGATAGTACAATTGATAAAACTGTAACAACTCTCAAAACTGCCTGATGCTGTCTTAACTGTAACTGTAGTGGTCACTTACTATATTTATGTTCCTACTATTTAATTACATCTGTGCCCCACAAATTCCCCTTATGAGTATCATGGTTTTTTCCAGGACCTGGGCTGGAACTCCACCCAGGAGCTGCTCAGGCAGGAACCCTGCTCCCCCAACTTCATCCTCTTATGCTCAGAAACCACAGCAGCCCTTGCATAGCACCCCTGCCCTCTGCTGGCCTGCTAGAACTGGACTAGTTCACTGGCCTTGGGAGGAGGGCAGGGGAACCTACGGGTCCACGGGGCAAATCTGCAGCCATTTTGTGTGCAATCCCTGGCCATCTTGGGGTCCTGTAACCAACCATCCTTCTCAGGAGGGCCCAAGGGGCTTTCCTCCCTGGAAAGTTGCAAAATGTTGCAAGCACGCTGTGCTTGTTACTGTTTGTGCATGTGTGAGCCTGCGCACCCGCCTCCTTGAGCCTCTCACAATTTCCAGCAACAAAGTTACAGTTGCTGTTGTACTTTGGTCTGGTCGCCTGCTCTTGGAAAACAAGTATCCCACACTCACAACAGCTCTAGTGGGCAGTTCCCTGGGCTAGCTTTGCTGCTAAACCCTGTCCCCATCCCACCCCTGCCCCAGGTGAGTGGGCAGGAACTTGCCCCAAGGGCTCATCTGCCTCTATCCCTGACCGCACCTTCCCAGGGAACCCTGGGTGAGTGCACCCCAGTTATCACTCCTCCCGTGGATCCATTTCCAGTCTTCCCACCAGCATTGGGCTTCTTTTCATCTTGCTGCGGGGAAGAGTGGAGCCTCATGGTCTTTACTTCAACCAGTAGGCTCCCTTCAGAGGAAGCTGGTGCTCTCTGAAGACAGCTTTCAGTCCCTCTGGGGCTCGTCCTCCCGGACTGAGCGAACCCATTGGCTCTTTGGTTCACAGCACAGCAGGCTCAGCCCAGGATGGGCACCTATGGTCCCAGCTAGCAGCCATCTGCATTTAGGCCCATACCAGGAATTCCTTTTGTCCCGAGACCTGGGCCTCTGGCCAGAAACGTCCACAGGCAGAGGACCCGAGCTAAGGCTGACCCTTGCGGCCAGCCCTCCTGTGTGAGCTCGTGCATGAAGAGAAATGAAATCTCCAGCTCATACAGCTCCACTGGAGGGCTCCCAGGACAGCGGAGTAAGCACCTAGTCACAACACGCCCCAGGCCACCCCCCCCAGTCCTCCAAACCTCCAAGGGAGGGGGGCTCCCAAAATTCATGCTCAGCCCAAGTTTCGCAGAAGAGCGGGAACATGAAGGTGGCAGACATGACACCACCAGAGCAGCCACAAACCACGGGGAACTGCGTGACCCCCACGGAGGGTGCGGTGCCAGGAAGACGCAAGGTTCCCCTTCTGAGGCGCAGGCAAGGGGACCCTCTGGTGCTGCCCCCACCTCCTGAACTAAGCTACCGGGTCACCACTGAGCACATAGCTCGGGAGAAGGAGGCAGCGCAGCAGCACCTTAACAACATGCTCCTGGGTAAGTCCTATGCCCCCGGGTTCAGCAATGCCACACCACCTCCCTGCCCTGCTCCGTTTCCCACCCCAGGGACGGCTCCTCCAGCGCCTGTCCCGCCGGTGCCCAGTGACAATGTAGGGGAGAGTAAGGGGGGGAAAGGAGAAAAGGGACTCTGATGTTTTAGGAGGCCCCCTGGCAGCTGCTTCTGAGACCCCCTCAGTACATCTGGGGGCTGAAAAGAATCATGCTGGGGCTGCTCCCCTCTCAAGCTCAGAGTCCCTTCCCGGCCCCTCCTCACAAGCCACAGCTACAGCCCCCAACTCATCAGGGACAGCACTTCCATCTCCTGCTGCTGGCAAGAAGAGAAAGAGATCCTCGTCTGCCTTGGCTGGGCCTTTAGCTGGAGAGGACTCTGCCCACACAAAGGGGAAGAAGAAGGGGGAAGGGAAGGGAAGGGAAGGGGAAAGGGAAAGTCCACCCAGCGGCCCACTGAGAATGGGGAGGACACAGGCCCTCAGGGTCCCAGGGCCTCGGCGAGTGCAGCTCCAGGTGCCTGGACCACCTGCTCTGGCATCCCTAGCTCCCATGGGAGGGACACCCCATCCCCGTTGTGTGTGGATCCAGGTCCCTGTACCACCTGCTCTGGCAACCCTAGCTCCCACAGGAGGGCCTCTCTACCCCCGATGTGTGTGGACCCCCCTGGTAGTCTCTTCTTTGATGGTTTTTAGGCCATGCTTCTGGCCAAGGTGACGGTACTCTAGTCCAGGGACTCACAGGCTCTGCCTCCCAGTTAAACACTGACTCTGGGGTCGAACCCATGGACACCACATCCGCACCCTGAGCCTTTCCTCCTGGGGCCTCCTGCTGGTTCCAGTGGGAGAATGCCTTCCCCTTTTCACAGGCCTTTGTGATATCCCAGTGGCAGCAGTGCCACAGCCTCCACCATGCCAGGATTTAGCTAGAGCCACCAGGCCACACGAGGGAAATAGCACAAGTCTCCCAGTCCTGCCTACACTGGAGCCCACTGTTGGACAGTAGCACCGAGCAGCCACTTATGCTTGGGGGTTCCACATAATGACATTGGGAGCCCAGACAGCAAGCCTGGCCCCAGCATATCTCCAAGGCTCCTGGGCCTCTGGGTTCCTGGGCACCTACCTCCTGGAATTCCTGGGCTCCTGGACTCTTGGCCTACTGGGTATGTGGGCTCCTGGGCTCCCTGTCTGTAGCTCATGGGCACCTTGTGTCCTGTGCTCCTGGGTCCAGGACTATTGGGTTCCAAGGTCCATGATTCCTGAGTTCTTTGGCTTCTGGGGACCTGGTCCTCCTAGCCATGTGCACCTGGGCACGTTGGCTCCTTTAATACCTGGTCTTCCTGGCTCCTGAGCTCTTGGCCTCCTGCGCTCCTGAGCTCCTAGTCTCCTGGGCTCTTATCCTTCTGGACTCCTGGGGTTCAGGATGCAGAGTACATGGGAATTAAGGCTCCAAGGGTCATGTACTCCTGGGCTCTGACACTCCTGGGCTTCAGAGGTTCTATAACAAACTGACTAGAGCCACAAGACTAAGGTTCCCACACACCAGACAGCCCAGGGGCTCAGGCAGTGAGAAGCCAGGAGCCCTAGAGACCAGGAGCCCAAGAGCTCTAGCGCCCAGGAGTCTGAGAGCCACAATACTCAGGAGCACAGGAACCCAGGAGCCCGGAAACTTGGGAGCCAGGAGCCCAGGAGCCCCAGAGCCAGGTAGAATTTGCACCCAGGAACCAGGTAGCCTTGGTGCCCAGGAGCCGAAGAGGCCAGGAGCCACGAAGCCCAGGTATTAAGGGAGCCAATGTTCCCAGGTGCCCACGGCCAGGAAGACCAACCCCAACCAGGCACTAAGAAGCTAAAGAGCCAGGAATCATGGAGCTAGGAACCCAGGTGTCCAGGACCCAGGAGACCAAGAGCTCAGGAGACAAGGTGCCCATAAGATCTGCAGCCAGGGAGCCTAGGAATCCATGAGCCCAGAAGGCCAAGAGTCTAGGAACCCAGGAATTGTAGGAGGAAGGCACCCAGGAACCCAGGGGCCCATGGGCCCAGGAGCCCAGGAGGCTGGGAGCTGGGAGCCAGGAGGCCAGGAGGCCAGGAGCCTGGAGCTGGGCAGCCTGGAGCCCAGTAGCCCATGAGCTCAGAAACCAAGGCGCCCGAGAATTCAGTGGACCTTTCGTACTTAGAAAGTGGGAGCTATAAGTGGGTAAAATAGTCCGACCATCTAATGAAAATAATCACTGTTCTTTAGGCTATTTAACTATTTTTTACATAATACACATTAAAATAATCTTGGCTAGGGCCGGAGATTTAGCTCAGTGGTTCTGGCGCCTACCTCGTAAGCTCAAGGTCCTGAGTTCGATCCCCGGAAACCACATACAATGCTGGGCGTGGAGACTCACGCCCACCAGCAATCAATGCCACATACCACAGTGCCGGGCGTGGTGGCTCACACCTGCAATCCCAGCACTTGGGAGGCCAAAACAGGAGGATTGCTGAGTTCGCGGCGGCTTGCCTGGGCTACACAGTGAGCTCAGGGCCAGCCTGAACTACAAAGCGAGACCCTGTCTCAAAAAAAAAAAAAAATCTTGGCTACATGGGAAGACAAAATATAAAACATCTATGATTCAAGGAATAGTTGTTTCTTAACCATTTATACTGCACTTACAATATAACTGAGAAGCCAAAACATACAGACATTAAAGTTAACTTATAATACACAGCAGCACAAATTAAGAGATAACCAGGCAGTCTATCTGAGACAGACGGCAAAAATTCCTCTGGGCAAGAGCCAAAACTGGAAGTCAGTGAACTGACATGACCTTGCAGACCAAGCAAAATGTACAGACTTTCCAGCAAAAGCACAACATGACCCGAGCTCTGGGGACAGTTGGATCTAGACCCAAAATATATGATTTGGCATGAGTCAGTGTTTAAGGGCTGGGAAGATTAAGTCTCTGGAGGCCAACTCAATGAAAAGTTAACAGATTTGGGGACACTCAATAATCTAAGAGCACTGAAAAGAAAATACAGGTTTGAAAGCTTTGATAAAGGCTAACACTAGTGTAAAGGTCTCTAACTGGAGACCTCATGATGGAATCTTATTCTGAGAATAAGGAGAAATATAATGTGTTTGGATTTATACACTCTGAATTTAAGGTCAAAGCAGGAGATTCACAGCCCTCAAGTAATGGGGAACATGGGGTAATAAAAGGAGCCAGAACAAGGCCAGAGAAAGTCTACCACTAATCCTGTGGTATACTTAAAACTGGGGAGAAGTAAATGAAAAAAAAAATGAAGGCAAGGAAGAAGCAAGACAAGGAGAAGACCAGGACAGTACAATGCAGCCAGACCCAGTAGTGAGAAAAGATTCCTCAAAGGAAAGTTGAGAAAAGGGAAGGCTTAGCCACACACACCCCAACCCCACCCAGCCCTAGTGATTAAAGACCACAGAGCACAGCTTTAGCAATTATCAAAGCAAAAACCAAATAGGGCTACAGAACCTAATCAAACACGCGGCTCTCACTTGAATTTTTCTATAATGAATATGACCTGAAGTAAAGAACATATATTGAATTTATACCCTTATTTAAGTATCATAAGGTAAAAATTCACTGAACAATTCTCAGAACAGGCAATTTAGTTTTCCAAGCGCAGTAACTTTAATATCAAGATTAGTTTGCTTTGCTAGTTTGCTTTTTAAACCTTTAAAGGTATATACTAAATAGCTGAAAGAAAAAATAAAGGTGGTCCAAATGCCTTCTGAGCATTAAGTCAACCAACAATACCCTACTTACAGTGTTTCACCCTGAAGTTGATAAAACACAGCAAAGTGGTCATCTATTTCACAAGTGAGGAATAACACCACAAAGTTCAGAATTTTGTACTCATCAAGGAAAGGGAGTTATCTGATAGGGGAGGCACTGGAGAATTGGGCAAGCCTCTACAAGTTGTTGCCAAGAAAGCCAAGCAAAGCATGTTGAATTGCAAGAAAGAAGGGATAAACCCACTCACTGTTTTCCATACATCTGAAAACTGCTTTCTCCAATCACTACAAGGTTTCTACTGCCTTTCCAGGGGGATTCCAGGAAGCTCCAAAGCTACAGCACACACAGGCCAAGACGAAAAAATGGCTGGGGAATTCCCATGATGCTAGGGTACCGGGTACCTTCCAAGGTCAGAGTGTTCCAGAAAAATTTAAGTAGCTCAGGCTCTCCCAAAGAAATTCCAGGCAAATACAGAGCTGCTCTCTTAGAGAGTCTAAATACAAAAGTGCAGTTTGGGAGCCTGGGTAAAGAGGACAGAGCACAAGAATAGGAAAAACATTCCTGGCTTACCAAAGTGTCTAAGTATTCTGTCCCCTCATCACCATTTCATATGGCCATGGACAAGATTCCCAACACACATCATGAAACCACTGACATTTATGTCTGCTGCTAACCTTTCAGTAATTCTTGAGTCTCTAACAACTCTAATTTTTTAAAAGTTTACATGAAAATTAAAATACACTGCTACCTCGGCTCACAAATGCTTTTGTTTATGAACGATGCAATCTGAAAACCAAATCATTTAGGAAATTCTGATTTTATTTGCAAACTCTGTGTTGGGTAACAAACACAACTGTAGCCATCTTTCCCACACCAATACAAATGTAGCCATCTTTGCCAAAACTGTGCAAGAAATTAAGTCTGCAAACTGAGGTACTACGTATTTTCTTCTCAGTACTCAAAAGTTTACCACATTTCTAAAAAAACCAAGGGCCAGGGATTTAGCTCAAGTAATACTGCCCCTAACTTGGAAGCACAAAGGTCCGGGTTCAATCCCCAGAACCACAAAAATAAATAAATGAAAAGTAAAACTAAATAAATGTCCAAGTATCACCTCAAAATAGAAATCAACCACCCTTTCCACCATCTATCTCCTCAATCAAGGATCTGCCACAAAAATCGTAGGTAACAGGGGGCCGTAGATTTAGCTCAGTGATTCCAGCACCTGCCTTGCAAGCACAAGGTCCTGAGTTCGATCTCCGGTCACCACATACAATGCTGGGCATGGTGACTCACCCACGCCTGTAATCCCAGCACTCAGGAGGCAGAGACAGGAGGACTGCAGAGTTTGAGGCTTGCCTGGGCTACATAGTGAGCTCAGGGCCAGCCTGAACTACAAAGTGAGACCATCGGTTGAAGGTAAATATAAATTCTTATGCTTACTAAATAAGCTATTCAAATTTGTTGCCTATTTTCAAATTTCTGAACAAAATGCTTTAGCCTTAAGACATATTCACAGCAAATTCAATGACCCATTGCCTTTAATGACAATAAAATCCATTTATAAACATTAGTCATTTTAAATTCTCTTTCTTCCCCAGCATATATTGAGTTTTTCACTCAACTATAAAAATTCCTTTCTTGGGCTGGGGTTTTAGCTCAATGGTTCCAGTGCCTGCTTTGCAAGTGTAAGGTCAAAGTTTGATCCCTGGTACCACCACAAAAAATAAAAATAAAATATAAACATTGCTTTCTTTAAGGTAACGTCCAGAATGAACCAGAATTAATAAAGATGTGTTAGGTCCTCTCAGTCATTCTTTTTTTTCTTTCTCTCTCTTTTTTTTTTTTTTTAAAGACAGGGTCTCGCTTTGTAGTTCAGGATGGCCCTGAGCTCACTATGTAGCCCAGGCAAGCCTCAAACTCAGCAATCCTCCTGCCTCTGCCTCCCGAGTGCTGGGATTACAGGCGTGAGCCACCACGCCCGGCTCTCTCTCTCTTTTTTTGTTTCTCAGTCATTCTCACCAGGATTCTTTAAATCAAACATGATTGTGTATGAAACAGCAGCCATGTTTGTAACATCTCTGTGGCTAACATAGTCACCAGCAGATTTAAAACACAAATTACATACAGAACAGTAATGACTTTTTTAAGAAAATGCACTGTTGGGCCAAGGTTTAGCTCTGCCTGGCATCTGCAAGGTCCAGAGTTCAATTACCGGTACCACATACCACAGTGCCAGGAACAGTCACTCACACCTGTAATCCCAGCATTCTGGAGGCAAAGATGACGGGGATTGCTATGAGTTTGAAGCTAATTTGGGCCACACAGTGAGCTCAGGGTCAGCCTGAACTACAAAGTGAGACCTTGTCTCAAAAAAGAAAAAAAAATTATCTGAGGTAGTTCATAATAAAGCAAACTCAAAATCTCTTTGGTAAGTTCTTTTGTTTTGGGAGGTTTTTAAAGGCAGAATCTCTCTGCTCTGCAAAGTGCCCTCAAGGCCCCCTACGTATCCCAGGCTGGCTTCAAACTCACAGTAATCCTCCTGCCTCACCTTCCCAAGTACTGGGACAACAAGCTTGTGCCATTCTTTAATAAGTCTTAAAGAGTTACAGTCAACGCATATTTTAGCTTAAAACTGTGTTCCAAATAATGTCAAAACAAAAAACATGACTCAATTCAAAACGGTCATTTAAAAAAAAAATCAGAGCTGACACTACTTCTTTAGAAAGATTTCTATATGAGAAAATAGGTCATGGAAATAAAATTTCACTGTTTACAAATACTGTAATGGTTCTAAAAGATCCTGGGTTTTCCAAAAGTCTTAGGTTCAACTTTGTGTGTAACTATGACAGTTCTACACAGTATTGAAACAAGTAGTTGAGCATAGTGGCATACACCTGTAATTCTAAGCACTAGAAGGATCTAACGATCTCTAAGTTCAAGGCCAGCCTGAATTATACAGAGGGAGGCACTCAAAAGAAGAATTAAAAAAGCAGCTGTAAGACAAATGTAACATACTATCCCCACAAACGTGAAAGGCGTACCTCTCAAATATAACCAATGCTTAACTATGAAAGAAACATGAAACAAATTCAGTAACAGCTTTCCAACTACTCTGCGCTTTGCAAACAGTTTTCAAATTTTCAGACAGGCCCAGGAAGTAAACCCAAGAAACCATATTTAACTATTCCGTCTAATCCCCAGTAGTAAATCACAGGAAATATTCTGTTTCAGAGAAGTCTCTCCTTAGTCCTTACAATTCTAAAAGAATACCTTGACGTCATTTGTAAAGCAAAACCAAAACTATCCCAAAATGGATACAACTAGTAAGTTAAAGTAGGTTGTACCCACTTTCAAGGACATGAACGGTGTTAACAGTACACACTTGTACTTTGAATGCCAAAAGAAATGTTTTAAAGACAAATGCTTTATAAGACGTGAAGCCAGGCTGACAAAGAAGCCAGTCAACTACTTAAATTCAAATGTTAAGTAAAACTGGATTTGGCAGACAATCTTGATTTTGTGATCTACTCTATATAATAAGGTTCAAACCTAAAATGGCCCTTTACCTTTCCAAAACACTAAGTTAAACTGAATGTAATGCCTAACAATGAGATTATAAATGATACCCTTTACTCCAAATACACTTTAGAAATAATAAAGTAACTCTTGGCTCCTTTTCCAGGAACTTCAACGTGATGTAACTAACTTGACCTTTTGGCACACATTAGCCACAGAGATGACTGTGTATGTAACACAACTTTGGTGTAACAACAGAGTCGCAAAGATTGATCTTCATTGTGCTATACAGTCGAGATGAATAGCGAGAAGGCACTTAACCGGCTAAGTCTCCCATCAATCTCTCCGCCTGTGACTGTGAAAAACTCAATTTTCAGAGCCCGCACAGCAAGGAGACCTACCGGGAAGCCTCCCTCGCTGAGGTCTCCCTAAGAGCTCCCGGGGTGTCTTTATCACAGACAGGGTCTGTGCCATGCTCCCCCCACCTTGAGTCCTTCCGAGTGTCCCCAAGATAAGCCAAAAGGGCCTTGGCCGCAAATCTAGAACCCTGCCCAAAGGAGTGGTCCCTGCCGGTTCCCAAGACGTACACCTCCACTGGAGTTCCCCAAAGTTCTGGTCATAGACCTGCCCGCACCAGTGCCGCCGAGCCGAGTAACACGGGAAGAGCAGGGAAGCAAACACCCGAGCACCTGTGAATCTTAAAGAAAAGCCTCGCACTGCAGCCAAGACCGAGTTGGGGGACGCCTGCCTGCGTGAAAAAGCGGTGGCCGTCACGGCCCAGACACGCTGGCTCTTTAAAGGCGCGGGCTTCCTGCGCCCGGGGCCCCTCCCTCGTCGCCTCCCGCTCCCGCTCCCGCTCCGGCTCCCGCTCCCGCCCCGGCCGAGGGTCACACTAGAACTTTAGCTCGCCCAGCGCGTCCGGGCGCCATCGTTCCGCAGGTGGTGGCCGCCCCTTCGCACGTGTGGGCAATGCCACCTCGGGCTCGCCATGCCCGGCCTCCAGCACTTGAGGCCACTCTGGCTAAAACCTCAGCAAAGCACATGCCCTCCAGCCTCCACATCCTGCACCGCGGCTGGGCCTTATCTGTCCCCTCCACCTGCAACCCGACCCCAGGTGCCGGGTCTCCGGCGCCCTCACGCGCCCCTCGGCACTACCCGACGCGACGGAAACAGCTTCTCGGCTCAGGGACCGACCGGAGGTCCGTGGGGCCGGGGAAGTCCCTCCAAGGGACCCCTTTTGGCCGGTGCTGGCGAAAAGTTTTCCTCCCGCTCCGAAGCCCACTGCTCGCTCTCCCCACTCCTGTGCTCCCAGACTGGTCTTTCCCCGTCCCGCAGGACTCCCCGCGCGCGCGCTCCCGCAGCTGCTCCGGCGCCCCGGCCGGCGGCAGGAAGCCCTCTCCGCACCTGCCACTCACACGGGGCCCCCGCGCCGATCGCCCCTGCCCTGCCCTGCCCTGCCTACCGTGCCCTGCGCTTGGGAGGCGCACCCGGGGCCGCTCACCTTCCAGCCGGCCGAATTAGTGCTGTCCCCCTTATCCTTGACCATCCACTCGTAGATCTGCGACAGCGTGAGCCGCTTCTCGGCCGAGCTCTCGATGGCCTTGGTGATGAGGTCGGCGTAGGACAGGTTGCCCCAGGCGTTGCGGCGGGACGAGCTGCTCTTGCGCGGCTAGCCCGCGAGCGGTCCGGCGGCGGCAGCGGCCCGGGAGGCGGCAGCAGCGGAGCCGAGCGCAGGCAGCCCGCCTCGGGGCCCTGGAAGTCCCCCCACAGCCCCCCGGCTCCCGCCGCCACGGAGCCGGGCGCCCATGGGAAGTCCTCGCTCTCTTACAGCAGGCTCGGGCTGCTCATGATGTCGGCGCTGACAACAGCCGCCGGGGTCAGGGTCGGGGCCGGGGCCAAACCCGCGCGGCAGCATCGGGGTTCGCATCCGCGCCGCCAGACGGCGCGGGGCTGGAGGTGGCTGAGCTGGACTGGCTGAACTCCGGCCTCGGCAACGGCCAGGTGCACGAGTGCGGCCGGGCAGCAGCTCGAAGTCCGGGTCGATCTCCACCACCCGGGGCGCGCCTTGACCATGGTGACCCCCGCCCCTCCCCCAGCCGCGGAGAACGCAGGAGAGAAGAGCGCGGCGCGGGGCGCAACGGGGCGCCAAGAGGCGGCCAAGGTCCAGGGACCGAGGTCACTGCCGCAAGTGGGCGGAAACTTGGAGCCGGGCGCGGGGCAACGAAGAGTGACCCCCGAACTTAACTTCGCGGGTCCAACCGCAGAGAGGCTCTTCGGGGCTTGCTGGGCGGACCGTACGACGGGCTGGCGTCGCGCTCCCGCTAAACGCGGAGGCGGCGGCAGCAGCAACTACGCGCACGATTTGTGGGATCTGCCACACCCCCTGCCCGCAGCGGCGAGCGCCGCCCCGCCCCTGACGGGCAGCCCGTTTGACCAATGAGCGCGCAGTACTGCCACACAGCCAGTGAGTGCGGAAGTAGGCGGGGACTGGCCTCCGGGAGGCGGCCGTGGATTGATTGGGGCTGGTAAGGTGTTTTTCTCACACGCACTCTCTTTTTAATTTGTTATTATTTTTTTGGTAATTCTCGAGTGTTTCTATGAGTCTCTCACCCTCTCAGTGTTTTGATTGCTAGGAAGCAAACCAGCGTGGAGGCGGCGGTGACACTTTTGTTTACTACGGAGGAGCCAACCCGAGTACTCGAAGCCAGAGCGAAACGAGACGCCCACACCCGGACGGGGGGGCGGGGCGGGGCGGGCGGCCCGCGGAATTCCAATCAGCCGCCCGCGCTCTCGGCTCCACCCACGATTTGTGCGCGTAGCTGCGGGGGAGTCGGGGTTGTTACTTTGTGGAATGTTTACTTTCCCGGCCTTCTGTCAAGTCTCTAGCCCCTCAAGGTCTGGGCGGCGCTAAGCAGGATTCCCGCTGCCCCCTCGCGCACAGCCCACCTGCCAGCATCCGGGAGGTCAGTTCTAGCTGGGCCAGTTGACCAGTGTAGCAGCCGCTGGCCACTGTATTTTTGCTTGAAAGGCTACTAAGGAGGGAAAGGAGCTTGGCAGGGGAAGAAGAGGCGCGCAGATCGAGAATCACCAGAAACCCATGCCCTCTGCGGGAATCTCTTCCCCAGTGTGGAGCCTCCACTGAGCAGGGACGTTGGAGAAAGAACCAGAAGAGACCGTTTAGTGAAAAACTTACCGCGTTAGTACTTGCCCCAAATAAGCTAAAATAAATGAGTGAATGAATGAATGATTTTTAAAATAAAAAAGGGGCCCAGGGTAGCACAACATGAAAGACCTGCATTCAACCCCCCATTAAATAATAACTAATAAATACATGAGGTTAGAAAGTACTATACTACTGTCAGCTAAAAATGTTATGATTTGTTGTTAGTGTAACACAGTCCCCTGAATGCACAGGTAAGGAACTAAGAGGAAGGTAAGGAAACACCAAGAATTTAAGTAATTCACCCAAAGGCTGTACAACTAGTAACACTGGGACCAGAATTCATATCTCCTCGTGTTTAAAGCCAAAACCCTGCATTCTGTTCCATGGCTTTACATGACTATCTTTTCTAGTTGAAGGTTTTCAGCTCTCTGATTAAACTCAAATCTATCTTTCTTTTCAAGATGGGGTCTTGCTACTGTAGTCCAATCTGGTCTCATACTGCATCCTCCTGCCCCGATTGGATGGCTGGGGTTACAGGCCTGCACCACCACACCTTGTTAAAATCCATCAACCTTTTTTAAACTCTAGGTTGGTAACTATCTCAGAAACTACCAGTAACGCCCCCAGTCTCAAAACTACATAAATATTAGAATTAAACACCTTTTAACATTGAAGACTGATAGGATAGCATTGCTGTAAAATTAATAGATGGTACATGAAATTCCAAATTCTCTGAATGTCACAAATTTGAACCTTGCGTTCCTATTTGAAACAAAATGCGTTTTCACCATTTTATTTGTTTCTTGTCATATTAAAGCTTTTAACATGCTTCCCAAAAAAGGGGCACATATGTATTAAATAAGAAAATGCTGCCATGTAGAACACAGACGGTAGTGCATTTCTGGTAGAAAAGAAGTTTAATAAGGCATATTACTGATTTCCTTGGAAAACTAATGTGCATGAATGTTCAAGCAGTAAGAAATTAATTACCATTTTACAATAATCGGTTCCTTTTTTCTCCCTAATCACCCCATTTCCCCCTTCAACATATTAACAGGGAGGGAAGTCAAAGGTGATTATAAACAAATGACTAAAAGAGTGGAAGATAGTAATAAAAGAATGAAGGAAGAAGAAACTGCTAGCATTTCATGGTAACTAACATGTTGCTTGTCATTTGTTGATAAAGATCAATAACACGAGGTAAAGACTGTGTAGTTGCATTGTGTATTTTTTTTTTTTTTTGAGACAGGGTCTCGCTTTGTAGTTCAGGCTGGCTCTGAGCTCACTATGTAGCTCAGGCGAGCCTCGAACTCAGCAATCCCCTTGCCTCTGCCTTCCGAGTGCTGGGATTACAGGCGTGAGCCACCACGCCCGGCTAGTGTGTATGTTTTTAATATGATATGTAGAGTTACTGTGTCAGGTAAGACGTACAAACAGGAGATAAGAGTTTATCAAATTTCAGATTTGGCTGACTCAGAGGGGCCCACCCATATACATAGCCCAGAGTGCCAGAAAGGAAACATAGATGAATGGCGAGCATTCTCCAGGATATCAGGTTTCCATTTTGCTATCAATTCAGCCTTTCAAACCCTCCCCAACACTCTATATTCTAAGGTTGAATATTTAAAAGTGGAATTTCTAATTGGCTGATCACTGATGGAGTGCTGGAGGAAAACTTGATTTGTCTCCTATGATGCCATATGTACTTTAAATAATTTTATATTTCAACAACAAACTGAAACAGAACATTTGACAGTTCTGTTGTGTGCTTGAGCTTTAGAAGATTCCAATCTAAACTCTTTGCACAATCCAAGGCTAGTTTTAGTAAACTCTCACTCTCTCCTGTTTTTCAAATTTATATGTAATCTAAATGAGATGACAAATGATATGGCTTAGCTTAATAGCAAGACCCTAGGTTCCGTCCCCAGCACCAAAACAAAAAATAAATGTAAAACCAAATATTTGAGTTTTAAATCCTGAGTCATTTTAAAACAGAATCAGAATACACTGATAAGGGTCCTGAATTCCATTTCTAGTACCTTCTAAGGAGAAGAAAAGGAGGGAGAGAGGAGAAAGGAAGGAAGAAATCAATTAAAATTAACATTGAAAGGTACAAAAGTTATCTAATGGTTTACCTTAAAAGCGTATCTGTTTGGGGGGTGGGAGGAATGCTGCGTGTGGGAAGGATATATACAGCACTGGGGGAGGAAAAAAGAGCACATCTGATCAAGTGCTTCTGTCCTAGACATCCCACCCTCAGCAGGTATTGGAGGCTGCCTGCCTGCAGCCCAGCCCAGCCCCCCAGGGAAGCGCAGGCTTCCCTCCCTGCGCGTGCGCCCTGGCCTGCCTAGAAACAGTCCGCTTGTACCTGCTCAAGTGGAGAGGGTTTTTCTGAGTCTTTCTAACAAGGGAACCACAGCAGAACAGTTCACTTCAATGCATACATTGAGACTGGCTGAAGCTAGAGGTGACCCTCGACCTTGCTCTACTTTTGGCTACATGCTTGGGGACCACATCTGTGAAGCCCAATGGCTTGTTTCAGCAAGGACAGGGTGCTCACGGTGGGCAGGACCCCGGGCACAGGACCACCAGCTCCACCCAGCCTACAGCACAGCCAACACAGCACTTCCCACACGAACCCTGAAAGTCAAAGCACCTCACACCTTGGTCCTTACTTAACCCCACAGTTTCCTGCATCTCCCTCACAAGCACTCAGCTTCTTAAACTCTGAGTGACTAGAAATTTCAAGGAAAGAAATCCTATTAAAAGTTATTGAAAATAAGAGTAAACAACCAAGAACTACCCCCTAGGAAAAAGAAAACAAGGGGAAAAAACCCACAAAAAACAATCCAAGTCTTATTTGAAGGAAATTCTGTAGAAGATAAACTTGTGTGGGTAAAAGCCAAGTGTACTTAACAAAATTTTCCTATCTTGTATTTACTGGACAAAAAGAATGAAAAAGGGTAGATTTCACAAATGACTATAAGAAATTCATGTCAAATACACGATGGTCTGAGAACACAGCAACACTGTATTTAGGTTTGTAAAAACCGAATAAAGAAAGCCATGGGCCGGAGGGTTAGCTCAGTGGTTCCAGTGCCTGCCTCGCAAGCGCAAGGTCCTGAGTTCGATCCCCGGTAACCACATAGAATGCTGGGCTTGGAGACACGCCCACCAACAATCAACACCGCATACCACAATGCCGGACATGGTGGCTCACGCCTGTAATCCCAGCACTCGGGAGGCAGAGACAAGAGGATTGCTGAGTTCGCGGCGGCTTGCCTGGGCACCATAGTGAGCTCAGGGCCAGCCTGAACTACAAAGCGAGACGCTGTCTCAAAAAGCAAAAAAAAAAAAAAAAGCCATGCAACCTCACTCATTGAGAGAACTAACACAGCGAACTGGCAAGTTTGGGGAAGATGGATCTAAGGTTACGGGCTCGTATACAGATCTGAAACACATTACTGGAGGTGAGAGAAGAAGGCGGGAGGGCAGGGTGGGTGCTGGGAGTCTCTTTGCAGACCAGCTCCTAGGCAGTGCTGCTCTAGCCCCAGGAAAGCAGCCAGCTGTGGTGTGAGACATACCTCATTAGCAGTGAGCTTGTCCTGGGGTATCTGTGGGGACATGGTGGGTGTCGGCTGGCTGGAGGATGGGGAGGAGGAGGTGGAGGAAGTGGAGGAGGAATGGCTTTGCTGTAAGAGATCTGGCAAGAGGTGAATGCAACCGGCAAAGCCATTGCTCTCATGATGGCTGGCATGCTTTTGGTCAACTGTACTCTGTAGAAAAAACAGGCACACTGGTCTCGCTCAAGCGCTGCTGACATTGCCTATGCCCCTAACATAAGCTGCTCGCTGAAGGTGCTGTGTGACTTCCTGGTCTAGGCAGTGGTCAAGGGGACACCAAGGAAATGGCCCAAAGGCTCACGCTGCCCGGCCACACACCCAAGTCCTGCTAAAGAAGGCGACAATCTCAGCTGGGGGCTGCACACCAGAAGCTGGGAGGCCACGGCCCCTCACGGTGCCAGCTCCTCAGCACCTCAATGCCCCTTTCCGCCACCAGCTCTAGAAAGGACCCAGTAGCTCCTGCAAGTCCTGATCCTTCCCATTCCCTTCCTACTTTCCAGCCATGAGTCCTGCTCCAGGCAGAGTCCCCACCACTAGCAGAAGCCTGTCCAGCTGCAGAAGGACCCGCCACTTAGATAAAGTCTGCACTAAGGACAAATAGAAAGCTGCCCTACATAGCGATCCGAACTAATCTGGGGGCACACGTTCAGTCTCAGGATGGAGTGCCAGCCTGTGGACACAGGTGAGACCTGCAGCCTGTCACTGAGCTCTGTGGGCTGAGGGACCTGTCCTGCCCACGTGGCCACCATCACACCCCTTGGACTTGGGGACTCGGGCTCTGGGTGGAGCATGCCCTCTCTGCACCTGTCCTCGGAACTGCCTGACTTCCCTACCACTCAGAGTGTAAGATTCAGTGTGGTGCTGGGGTAAGGGCCACCGTGGGCATGCAGGGCACAGCAATGTGGGTGGAGGCTATTGACTACCCTGGTGGCATGCAGCATGCACCTGCTCCCTTCCCTGGCACACTTCACTTGGGGCTGTTAACATGGAAACAATGATGATGGAGAAACAGCGTGAGTGAGTGGATGAGCAAGTGGGTTAATGACTACAGAGCAGCTCAGCCTGATGACACACTGGAGACACAGGTACCTGGCACACAATCAGCGTGCCCTCCATGGATGGCGTCATGGCTGGCTCACTCTCCACGTCATCATGGATGATCATGGTCTTCACCGACTCTGTTTTGCCGTTGCTCAAGTTCAGAGATGACCTATTAGGACAAGACTCAGGTGCCGGAGCCAGCCGGACTAAACAGCAGGGTCGTGAAGTCAAGGGGTGCAGATTAAGAAAACAGAAGAAGACAGGAAAATGGGCCCGGGAGGACCTTTCAATACTGAGCAGGCACCCGTTTATTGAGCAGGTTGTATTTATACTTTTTCAGAGGGCCAACATGGCCTCAAAAATGGTTACATTTTATCTTATAGGGGAAGAAAAACAGGAACAAAGCACCCTGGAAATCAGCACACAAACAGGAGAAGGATGTCAACTAGCACACATTTAATTAACTCTATTAGAATTTGGTCCTAACCTGCACAGGAATAGGAAGGAAAACAATATGTTGCCAACTTGAGGAACATAGGTCAAGAGTTTAAGTCAGAGGTCGTTTACCTTCTCAGTCAGGCATCCCAATGCAGTGATCCAGAGGTCGCAGATCATCTTGGGAGCTGGGCAGCACTGTTTGGTACAGTGCAGATCTCACAACTGCTAGATGGTGCAGTACCCAGTGCAGATCTCCAGGCCTGAAAAGTCTCCTCCGGCAGGGTCTGCTTCCCACACTCAGGGTGAAGGGCCTGCTCCTAGGAGTGGACACGTGGTTTAGGCCTCAGTGAGGCAAAGCCCTGAGGACGGTCTGCATGAGCAATCAAGGGCTTAGCTTTGTCCTTTCCACAAAGAATTTCCTTGCAACAGTTTGCTTTTGAGAAAAAACAAAAACAAACTGAAAGCGAGTACTTAATGGTTAATTCACTCAGTTACACCAAGCTATTTCCCCTTCATGTCATCCTTAATCAAAACCCAGTGCATGCTGGGGGATAATGGCAACGTACCCACACGGAGAAAGGGCTACACCAAGTCCAGGAGGACTATGTACCACTGCTCTGGCCCAGGGGACCGCCCTCCTCCCTCCAGGACACAGGAACTGATGCTGCTCTGGTGCCCTCC
>PVIC010035323.1:0-19109 GCA_004025085.1 Thryonomys swinderianus | reverse complement strand
CTGTATCATATTTATTCCTTCCCCTCATCACATTCCCACACCAAGTTTCCTATAGAAATATTCCACTCTATAAAAGCTGTCCTACTTTCTAGAACTCATTTGCATCTACAGGTGTTCATGCCAAAGAGAAGATCCGGGAATTGTCTATCTGTGATCTATTGATTTCACTTATTAGTATATCCTCCAGATGTCTCCATTTTGTAGTCCTTCTTATATAAAATTTTAAATTTTCTTTTTAGCTTCTTGCATCCTGAGACATAAGGGCTACCTCTTCAAGCCCCCAGATTCTGAAGGAAAGAGGAGAGGAGTTACTTGTGCCCTGGTCTCAGCCTCTGGCCCATCCCATCTTCTCACACCTGCAGCCTCTCTGGTATCTGGGCTGGAACCTGACCACCTGGCTAGCCGCTCCTTAATACCTGTCCCTCAGAAGCTATGTGAAATAATAAATGCTTGTTTTTAGCTCCCAAGCTTTGTGGAAGTTTATTGTGCAACAAAGAGAAAGTGATCAACATGTAGTGAACAGAGAAGGACATGGTCCAGGTCAGGCTGGGGGATGGAGCATAGAGGAGGATGGATTGGAACCCAAGAGCCTGGGAAGCCATAGAGGTTAGGCAGAGGTGGACATGTGTGATCCGACTCCAGGTGGGATGCCTGGGGACCTGACCTTGGGGTGGCCACACAGGTGGAGAAAAGAAAGCCCGAGAGAATATGGGGGTACAAGTAATAGGTCTTGGTGTCTTGAAGTGGGGAATGAAGGAGAGACAGACATCAGTGGCATTCAGTGGCATTGCTGCCCTGGGTCATGAGCAGAGGGTGGCTTGACACAGTGTGATTGGGGGCCAGAGGAGAGGCAGGCTTGGGGAAGATGATGAGGGATTCAAGGAGGGGTCCCCTAGGCCATCAGGGTGGGTGGTATGCAATCTGGGGCTGGGGAGGGCCTTGAGGCCTTCGGCACCGAGGACAGGGAGGTCATCTCTAGACAGTGAGAGATCTGAGAAAAGGACCCAGGAGAAAGATGGTCCCAATGGACCGGGGGTGAGGAGGCTTGTGCAGGTTGCCAAGGGGCCAGGTATGAGGACTGCGAAATGCCCTTGAGTTCAGCCTCCTGAAGGCTAAGGGGGCTTTGGCCTGAGTTATTTGCTTTGTTGGGTGTTGACTCAGAAGTTTGAGGAGGAAGTGGAGGCGAGGAAGTGGAGACCTGGGTGCAGGTGCCCAGGCACAAAGCTCTGAAGACACAGCAGAGCCTGGCTGGAGGCTCAGTCCCTCAACCCAGGCCTTTCCACAGAGCCACTCGGGTGTCCCCACGACGTGATGCTTCTCCCCCAGAGCCACTGTCCTGTCTCCAGGCACTGGCAGAGCTGTTCCATCTCTGGAGGTGAGCTTTCTGTGTTCCCCTGATGTCCCTCAGCTAGCTCTGCTCTCCCTCTGGGTCACTGTGGAAAAGACACTTCTGGAGGCAGGTGTTCCTGGGTGCCACACTAGTTGAATCAATCTGCATAAGTCCCATTTCCTGTTAAGCCTCTTTTCATTATAAAAGTGTGAGTAGTAGATACACTGTGTCAGAGATCAAGACTCCATGCTCGCAGCTTAATCCCAACTCAGAACAGTGCATGTTGGATGGGTTGGCTGAATTCAGAGCCCAAACTGGTTGAGTTCAGAGCTTAAACAGAACGAGGCAGAAGGGTGAGGACCTAGCTCAGTTAGGCATTATCCTTGCATTTGTTAGAGGGAGGGGCCGGGTCTCTAGAAAGAAGGCTTCCCTCTCCTTCTTACTGGATGTTTGTTCATCACGCCTCCGTGTGGACCGTGCACAGGACTCTAGGAGGATCCAGTCACTTTCTCGTTTCCTGAAAACCTGGAGATGAGCGTGCCTGGGCCGGATTGCACAGCAAGTCAGGTGAGAAAGCTGGTTTACCTGTGGGCATTACCTCATTACCTGAGGCCGCAAGCAGCATGGGCATAAGACTGTGGAAGCTGCAAGCTGGGAAACCCTGGTTTCAGCTTGATCAGGGCCCTGGAAGGGCTGGGAGTGAGCCACCGGGGAAAATGAATGTGTGTTCCGCCTGTGGAGATTGCTTCCCACTCCACTCCCACCTCAGCCCAGCCAATGCCTCCCACTCTGCCTCAGTGTTTGGGTACCCACAGCCATGGCACTGCCCACAGAGGCCAGTGACAGTGACTTTTGCGTGGGTCTTCGTGGGTGAGGAAACTCTTCATTGGACGATGGACTTCTTGCAACAACAGATGTTATCCCCTCTGGGTTCTTGTCCTGCGTCCCACAGGCCCAGCCCAGGCAGGTGCTCTGCAATGACTGAATCAAGGAGGGGACTTCTGCATGGTTATGGGTGGGAGCGGTGATACTCCGCAGACTATGTACAGAGCTGGGCAGTTTGACACCTTGGGTCTATGCACAGGACCATGTTGGGCTCACTGCAAAGCTGCTTCTTCACATCATGACAGGGGAAGTAGTTCAGAAGCTCGTGTGACAGACCATGTTCTTTCAACACCAGAGTTGGTCACACGACTTTGCTGAAAGATATCAGACATAGCTTTTCATAACTGAGTCAAGGTAGGAGGTCATGGCAACTAACCAGAGATATCAGGTAGAGAGCCTGGCTTGGCTGGCTGTCCAGGCACATGGTGGCTCTGATAAACCACAGTGCCCTCAAAATCTAGCCCTGACAGCTCTGTGGGTCCTGCTCTTCAATTCCACCGAGTCATAGCAGGAGATATGAAAATAGTCAAAAGGATGTGCTAGGAGGACTTCCGGTGCTGTGTAGCCACCACAAAGAAGAAGCCCCAAGAGCCAGGGAAAGCAGGATGTATTCTGAGGAGAGTCTGACCTCTCTGTCCTGTTCTTTCAGGTTTGATGTCAGCAGAGGAACAGCTGGGTCCAATCTAGACTCTAACTCTGAGTCTGGGTTTTGTACTCTGGGCAGGTACAACCAGTCCTCGATGAAACTGGAGAAATCTTTGGATTTCAGTGCTGGGGAACTTTGTAGTCAGGCCAAGCAAGGGGATGGAGAAGCCACAGGGGAGTGGGAGAGGGGCTGGGAAGTCTGAGACCAGGAAGGTTTAACCTTGGTAGGAAGGCAGGTGAGTGATGGAGACCACAGGAATATGAGGAAGGAATTCCACACATTCCTCACAGGAATGTGAGGAAGAGTCTTGTAGATTGGTAAACTGAGCAATCAGTCAACCGCAGGCAATGAAGGACAGAGGAGCGTTTCATACTCAGGGGCAGACGGTGGGCTGGGACAATGACAGTTATCCATCAGGCATGCAGGGTAGGGGTTCTATGCACTGAGGTAGGGAGCTGGCTAGAGAACTAGAATACCATGATGACTCAGAGAGAACAAAGCTGGAGAATGTAGACTACCTGACTTCTTTAAAGCTAGAGCAATCAAGACAGGGTGGTGCTGATCAAGGGACAGATGCATGGACCAATAAGAGCAGACCCACACACAGATGATCACTTGATTTTTCTACCAAGGTGCACAAACAATTTAATGGAAAAATGGTATCCTTTTCAACATATGATCTAAAACTATTGAGCATATATATCAAAAAAAATTTTTTAAACTAGAACTTCAACCTATACTTCATACCTTGTACAAAAATAGAATAGGTTGCAGATTTAAACATAAAATCTGAAACTATAAAATATCTAGGGTAAGTCTTTGACAACTTGGGTTAGGCAAAATCATACTTCATAACTGGAAAAATATTTATACATTGGAATCTTGAAATTTAGGACTTTTGGCCTTCAAAAGACACAACAAAGTAAATGAAAGAGATTGATGTTTAGTATATACAAAGATCTCTCAAAAGACATTGATAAGAAAATAGCCCAGGCCCAAGTGGGCCAAAGAAATAACCTTTATGGCATATTAACCATGAAAAAAAAAGTCCAACATAATTAGCTGTCAGGAATGTGTGAATTAAAGCTACAATGAGATAGGGTCAAGGGTTTAGCTCAGTGACACCATGCCTGCTTTATAAGTATAAGGACCTGAGTTCGATTACCGGTACCAAAAAAACCCCAAGCTACAATGATATACCACTACACACACAACTAAAAAAACAAAAACACAAACTAAGCAAGAAACTACTCATTAACTCACCACCATCTCATGGCTGCCAAGCATATGGAACAGCTGGAACTCAGACATTACTGGTGGGAATGCAGGGAAGTACAACCAATGTGGAAAACAGTTTGGGAGTTTCTTGAAAAGTTAAACATATCCTTACAATATGACACCCTACTAAGTATTTACCCAAGTGAAACAAAAACTCACACACACACGAAACCTGTATGTGAATATGTATAGCATCTTTATTCAGAATCAGCAGGAACTGGAAACAACCAGACAATCTTCCCAAAGAGACCATAAGCAAACTGTGGGATGTGTGGACTGTGGTTTACTACTCAGCAGCAAAAAGGAAGGAACCACTGGCTCACAGGAAGGATGAGTCTTAAACATGTTTTACTAAATGAATGAGGCCAGGAAGGTAGCACATTATATTACTCCAGTTACATGGCAATCTGTAAACTACTGAGACAAAAGCACATCAGTGGTGTGCAGGGCAGGGAGAAAGGGCTGAGTACAAAGACTTGAGCTTGGTTGGGTATTTGTCAAAACACACGGAAGTGGACACCACAAAAGACTTTTACTTTATTCAGTTTTTAACTAATCACCAGGTATGGGGAAACAAGATGGGACTGCGGGCTGACACCAGTGAATCGAATTTCATTACACACAAGTGGCATGATCCCACTGAAAGAGGTAGGAACAAAAGAGCCGACCCAAGTAAGTTTGGAAAATGGCATTTTGTTGGGCTACTTTAAGTCTACCAACAGTATTGTTCATAAACATTGCCTGGTCCTTAGTAAATCTGTTGCTCACAGAAGTATAGTTTATCATTCTGCAATGACTCTATAGGTACATTAGCTTTGAACAATTAAATAAATCTGATATAGGGCTGAGGATTTAGCTCAGTCGTTCCAGCATCTGCCTCACAAACGCAAGGTCCCAAGTTCCTTCCCCAGTACCACATACCACAATGCCAGGTGTGGTGGCTCACAACTGTAATCCCAGCTCTTGGGAGGCAGAGGCAAGAGGATTGCTGTGAGTTTGAGGCTTGCCTGGGCTACATAGTGAGCTCAGGGCCACCCTAAACTACAAAGCAAGACCCTATTTGTTTGTATCAAATAAACAAATAAATACATCTGATACAGATAATAACAGCCAGTTTTTCCTCTTCAGAGAACAAACGTACATGAAATCAAAGAGAAATAGAATGATCTCTGTGATACTGGGTTAGAGCTGATGATATCAGTGTGAACCCACATTATTCACACAACAAATTTATGTTAATGTGAGTACATAGGCTTATACCCCCAACATATTTCCCAGCTCTGTCCACACCTCATAGCATAGTAATATGCATGTAACACAGGTCCTAGTTTCTAAATGTTATTGTCCAATAAAAGGAACCAGAGCTCCTTGGAACCGTGGTTAATTCCAGGGGTTTCAGGGAAAATATAATGTTGGAAAAATAACAGGTGCATATCAGAACAACAGGAGCTGGGAGGGAGCTTCCGGTTCCAAAAGATGGAATACATGTACTTTCCCAAAGTCCTCCTGCTAAGTACAGCAAAAAAAACCTCTGGGAATGTACATGACAAACCTGAAATGTATAGAGAAAAAGTAAGCTGGCTAGGACCCTCAGGCTGACATCTGATAAGTTTCCTGTCAGGTATGCCAGATACTTCCTGCTCAGAAATGCCAAAAGGCATAGGGGAAAAGCCCCAAGAAAAACCAGGAGAAGGACAGCCTAGCAAGATGGAAAAATTAGATGGTAACCACACTATGCCTGACAAAACACCATCGGAAAAAAATGAAGTTCCATTCCCTTCATTAGCATAGCCCAAGTGGCCTTTAGAACATTGCTCCTGTGAGGTTGGGAGAAGGTGTCTCGACACCCTCTCTGGAATGGTGTCCGTGAGGATGAATGAGTGGGAAGCTGAGATGTTCTTCCCCAGCAGCCCTCATGCAGTGCCCGCACTGGCATGGTTCCAGAGGTGCCTAGTGGATAATCAGGATTTTCAACCATTGTCTAGTGATGATGAGCCCACCTACACTACAGGACCAGTGGAGACCACCTAGGAGAAAGAACTCCCCCTGCCCAGCAGAGAGGAGGAATCCCCAGTGCAGACGTCCCTGGAGCCAGGCCTCTGTCTCCATGGGTGGTAACAAGGCAACACCCCCCCCCACTTCACCTACTGGAGTGGCATCAAAGAAAGTCAATTAAAGTGGATGTTTTAAGACCCAGACTCTCAGAACATGGTATAAAGATGCTCAAATTGTAATAAAAAGTCACTCATCATATCAGGGACCAAAAAAATCTCAGATGAATAAAAAGAGGACAATTGATAGGTATTGTACTGATATGACAGAAATGTTCAAACTGTTTGAGAAAGATTTTCAGCAGCCATAAGAAAAATGTTTCATCAAGCAATAACAAACACACTTGAGACCCCCAAAAATAGCAAGTGTCAGCAAAGACATGGGAGAACCCAGCAAAGAAATAGAGGTGTAAAAAAGAACCAGATTAGAAGTTTTAGAACAGAGAAAGTCAATAACTGAAAGAAAAAAGACAACAGAAGGAAAGTGACAGAGAAAAGAATTAGCCTGAAGACAGAGCCCATCTGAATAATGGAGAGAAAGAGACTGAAACAGAACAGGGCCACAGGGCAGCCCCAGGCTTTTTGTTATAGCAAAAGAAAGGTCGAGGCTTTGGTGGCTCTTCATTGTAACCACTCCTGATGGAGCTGGGATCCTGCAGGTGAAAGGTGGGCACTGCTCCAGTTCAGCCCTTCTGTGCTTTCAGTCTCTAACTAATACAGTCTCACAGACTCCTCTATACTCTTCAGAGATAGGTCTCACTAGTGCCTATTTACAGAAGAGGAAATCAGGCCCAGAGAGTTCAAATAACCTGCTCAAGTTCCCATTGCTAGAAGTGGCAATGCTAGGACTGGGATCTAGGTAGCCTGATCTTGAAACTCCAGCCTTCTGCACATGAGATCTCCTAGCACTGTCTAATGTCACCAAAGCGTAACTGAGGGTCTGAACGCACTGTGGAGTCATTACCGCCCCCAGGGACCAAGCACGGAGCTGGGCTTTCCCAACAGCCTCTTGGCAGAAAGCCTGAGTTCTGACCCACCTGGGCTTCAAGTTGGTAACTTGAAATATCAAGAAGAAAAGCAAGGAGCTGGTTGGTCAGCATCAGGACCTCTGAGGGAAAAATGGGTCCCTAGTTTCCCACCATTTGAAAGTGGAGTTAGAAGAATTACACTGCATCAGAGGACGGAAGCTTCGTTTGGCCCCTGGGTGTCACTCCCAGGGAGTGGAGGCAGCCACAAGCAAAGCACAGACAAGGATGGGCTGGCTTTGGACACCACCCAGAATGGGGTTCTTTCAGTCCCTAGTGGTCCCTGCTGCCCTGGGTGGAGGCATTAGCTGGACTGGATTGTGGACTTGAGTAATACACTCCAAGCTGTTAGAGGTTATTGCAAAAGGAAAGAGCTAAACATTCGCTGGACTGTGACAGTGGTCACCTTGATGACACCGTGGTGATGACAAGGTGGCCTGGTGCGAGGCCTATAGTTCACCAGGCCCTGGGTGATGGCCTCTGGCCCTGGAGGAGCACAGCTGCTGTCTTGTGCCATGTGACAGATGCAAAATGAAAGGAGAGTATAGCTTCAGAGGACAGGTAGGAACTTGTTCTAGAACTTGTTCCCTGTCCTTGTGAACTGTCTTAGAGAGTCACTTCTTAGAAATGGGCAAGGCGGGGTCTCTAGTAAGAAAGGTATACTGAGTGTGTGCACGAATGAACTCTCGTTCCTCTTTGTGATGAGCTTCTACCCTCGATGTCACTGAGTTAAACTTCCCACTGACAATAGTCATCTCTTCTGTAACGTGCCAGGCGGATGCCAACTACCTTGAGTACCTCTTGGGTGGGAAACTCCGTCCCTCCTGAGGGAGCCTGTCTTCCCTTTGGACAGATCCAATCTTCAAAAAAGACAAAAGTTCCTTATATTGGGCTGTCGCACTGCAGACCAACTGCATCCAGTTTGACCCTTTACTGTGCTCCACAGTTTGGTCTGAAAGTTCAGAGTAGCCCTTCCTCTGAGGTTCCTCTCTGCAGACCTGGCCAGGGAGGCTCCTGAAGAGCAGGCTGTGTCCTATTCAGCATAAAGAAGACAAGTGGGTCTGATGGCAGCCCTCAGTGACACCAAAAATGCAAATGAAAAATAACCACCGTGATAGTAACACATCACTGCTCTCCATGCGCGGAGCCCTGGGCTGAGTGCCGCCCTGTCTGAGCTTTTCTGCACCCACCACAGCTCTTTGAAGCGACTGTTGTAACCCCAGCTGACAGACAGACAAGCAGAGGTGGGGGTCCAATCATGAGTGTGATGTCTTCAGCTCTGCGTGGAGCTGCTGGGAGGCAAAGCTCAGACACTGAGATGAGCTCACCAGCCCCTCCCCTGGGCACCCTGCCTTGGGGGCACAGCTAGGGTGACACTAAAGATGGAGGAGTGTCTGAAAGCAAAACTCTTCCAGGAAGAGTCAGAGATGCGGGATTGGTGAACTCAGCCACCAGGCAAGGAGATGATGCTGACGTGGCCAGGTCGGCCTGGAGCATACGTGGTGGGGACTGACCTGCAGGCCCCGTTTATGTGGGTGCGTCTGATGGGCAGGTAGCTGGGCAGCCTTCGACAGAGAGAAAGTTGGGCAGGAGGGGCAAGTGTTTGCAGTCTCTGAAGTCAGGTGTGTTTTGGCTTTCACTGGAAACTCTGCCTCCTTCCATATCTGTATCTTAAGAGTCTCCTCTGGGCCTCCTGAACACTGCAACCCTCACGGGCTGGGTACGATTCTATTTCCAAAGGCCAGTTGCCAGAGCTTAGAAGGAAACCGTGGCAGAAGGTATTTGAGGAACCAGGCCATTTGCTTGTGAGTGCCCAGGCTGCTCCACTCTGCTCTCCTCTGTCCCTGCTCAGGGGACGCTGTCACCATCTTTTGCACACACGGCCCCTCTCCATCCTCTGCAGACTCCCTGACAGGGCAGAGTCCACAGGCCCCCACAGATGGGAAAGCAGAGTCGGGGCGCATCCCTGGGTGAGGCCCATGCTGGCCCAATCCTCCCTACAGCAGGGTGGGTACATCTAAGCAAGTGGCTGTGAGCAGGAAGCAGTTCCACGGCTCACAGAAGCCAGTCCTTCCTGACTGGCTGCCTGGATCCACTGCCTCTCAGACCTCCCATGTGTCCACACACAGGGTGCCAGCAGAATGGGGGTCTTTCTGATCCTAGTTTATGCCTCTTTGAGGCAACAGTACTGAGTGGCACATAGTGTTCAGGGTGACGAGCCTGGCATGGATCATGCTCTAGAAGAGGAACATTTAGTGCTCTGGATCAGGATCCTGCCCTGGATTCAAATCCCAGTTTCCTAGGGCAGGAGCCTGTGGTAGTTACTTGCATGACCTGAGCCTCGGTCACCTCCCCTGCAAAGGAAGAATCAGATACTCAGCACAGGCTGGCTCAGCCGCATAAGTTCTCAATGAATGATTACATTTGCCATTATTATTTCTTACACCCCTAGACAACCCATTCTGGCATCTCCAGTCTGAGGTTTAGGAAGCCTTATGGAGAAAAGGGAAGCATAAGAAAAGGGGATATAAGAGATTGGGGATCAGATTCAGATACCATAAATATTTATGGAGGTATGATTATTTGCCAGGCACTTTTATAAACGTGCGCTTTAATGGTTGTGAAAACATGTGTAGCCAGTGTCTTTTAATTTCTTTCTGTGTGGTGAGATGAGCTTGAGAAGGCAAGTAACCAGGGACATGCAACCCATATTCAGCCCAACCAGAGACTGAGGAGGGGCAGCTTCAAGGTGTGGTGGGGCGGGGCTGGAGGGCACCTTCAATGAAGCCAGTCCTGGAAGCCACAGAGGAGTCAGAGGAGGAGCTGAGAGCTGGCAGGGGCCTCCCTCCCTCGAGGTTGGCAGGTGCTGGCTCTAGGCTGAGTAGATTGGTTCATGGACAGCAGGCTCTGATCACTGACTGAGGACTTAGACACCGATCCCGGCTATCTGTGCCCCGCTGGGAGGAGGCTGGTCTTAGGTAAATGCCCAGATCACCCTGGAGGCGGCTCTACCACGAGTGGACTTCTGCTTCCACAGACAAGACCCTGGGACCTGCTCCGACCTGCCCCTTTCTGGACCTCTGGTCTGGGGAGCATGACTAGATTTGCTCGGGCCTTGGGATCTGTTCCCTGGAGCCTGGACGGTGGCCAGGAGAATGGGAGTGTAGACAGAACAGTAGCCAGGAGACCCTCTGCTCCTGCTTATACAGCACCCTCTGTGTGGGAGTCCTGGGCTGTGGTGCTTTGGGGGCCACTTCGCAGAGCAGGAGGCCAAGTAGCTTGCCTGGGCTTTGGCATTTGGTGGGTGACAGCTGGGGAGGCACAGGTCGGCTTTGTCTTCCCAGCCAGGCATGGCCAGCAGCACCGCCTGGCACTGCCTCACAGGGCCCTGAGGTCAGAGGCAGCACCAGGTTCAGACAGCCCTTTTTCTGCCTCTTCCTTCCTGGCCTCCCCAGATTTCTCCAATGGTCAAAAGTGGAAGAGCCCACCCTTTGAGAGTAGTACATCTTCTTGTTGGGTGGACAAGTGGTTGGTCCGGGATCACAGAGTGAACGGGGAGCAGAGTCAGCCCAAAATAGACATTCTGACTCCCAGGGGCCTGGCGCTCACTGGTGGGTGGGGGGTTGGGGTGTGCAGCTTGCACACTGTCCCTTTCTCCAAGAGAGTAGAGTTCTGCAGGTGTGAGTGGGGACCAGACACAAGCCCGAACATCTTACCAGTGCACAATACTGAACAGCCAGCCCACTGGTGGAGATGGTTGTGGACCCCAAGCGTCCCCCACTATCTAGCACTTCGGGTGTAGAAATCCTGAGCCACTAATCTGCATATCCAAGAGCGACAAAGTTGGACCAGGTCCCTGGCCTCCCTCTAGCGCACGCAGCCTGGGAGAATTCCAGATCCTCCTTGCAGGCTTGGGCGTTGTGGCTGCCCTGCTTCCCCATTCTTGCCATCCAGCTCCACGCCTGGCTTTTGACACGTCAAAAAATCCACCCAGAGGAAAAGGCTTTGGAAGAGTGCGGCCCAGGAAAGGCCGGAACTGTCCAAGCCTTTGTCCCAGGGACTGTAGCCGGCGACCTGCCCACCAGCCAGGGCCTCTCATCCCATTAAGTGAGCGCTCGGAGCCAAGCGCTGGAGCAGCCGACGGACCTCAAAGGCCCGGCCCACAAAGGGGCCCGACAAGCTGGGGAACAATGCGGCCTGTTTACCTGACAGATTGTCTGCTTTCTTTTCATCTCCGAGGAAAAGCGCTCCCGCGGGGAGCCGCTAATCCCAGAGTCAACAGATGACCTCGCGGTGCTTTTCTCCCGGAGGTGGGGTGCAGAGCGCAGCGCCCCAACTGTGCAAACAGACCCTGGAGGCCGGGGCGCCCGCAGGGGCGTGGCTCAGGCGGGGCGGAGGCGGCTGTCCCTCTCGCCAGCCGCTCTTTCTTCCTTTGTGTTTTCACATTGAATGGGGGAAGCTCAAAGGCAACCCTGGAAAGGTCAAAGCCAATTTGCGGGGCCAAGTGTGGGGGTGGAGATGAGGGGCCAAACCCTGCCGTTCTGGAGCCCTGACCTTCACCTGGAAACAACCTTCAGCCTCCCTGGTTTTGCTGAGGTTGCTGCCCCAGGCGCAGCTTGTCTGGCTGACCCCCCGCCCCCAGTTTTGGGGGATGAACCCAGGGTCTTCACACTGAGCTACATCCTCAGTCATTTTTATTATTTGAGACAGAGTCTCCGTGAGCCGATAACTTGACTGTGCTGGGCTTGAACTTGTGATCCTTCTGTCTGATCCTCGGAGCTGGCTTTGTGTTCCAGCCACTCCCCTCACTAGCTGCGTGACAGGGACCTGCAGATGCACCTCTCTGAGACTCAGTCTCCTCATTTGGAAAGTTGTGATGGAGACTCCTGTCTGGAATCGCTGTGGGCAAAATACAGCAGTGGTCTCTATAAGGGCAGCTCTTTAAGATGAGGAGGAGGGAGACTGAGTCCTGAAGCTGGAATCAGGTCTGAGAGTATTCAGGGAGGGGAAGAGAGAGGGGCAGGCAGCCTGGAGACAAGGCATTCAGAGGGGAATCAACACATCTGTCTGGGTGGGAGTGAAGAAGGTGGGCTCAGAAGCAGTATATCCTGTATCAGATTGTTATCTGTGGGAGGAAACCAGTTCTCTCACTTCCTAGCAGTGTGACCTCGGATGAGCTATTTGACCTTTCTAGCTTCAGTTTTCCATTCACCGACTGGCCTGGGAAATTTCTGTACCAGAGGCTCTCGTGTGTATGAAGTGAGCCCGATATCTACAGTGTAGCAGCTACTCAGTGAAGTTGGTACCTTGAGCAGGATCTTACTGCGGGTAGTCCAGCCAGCTCCTATGTGGAGCTCCATGCTGCTCTGCCCATGCAGCCTCCAGTCCCATACTGGGTACAGCCCTGAGCACCTAGCTTGGTAGGACCTGGAAGTCTACTCCTTAGCCTCCCGCCCCATGGTTCTGAAGTATCCCTGAAGCCAGCTCCTCTTGAGAGAAGAGAAGGTGAGAAATACTACAGTTAACTTAGGCATGCCATGGTTCTTCAGGCTTTAAGTCTGCCTCAAGTAGAAGAGGCATTCCTGGGCCCCTGGGCTTTCCCCCAACTATCAGCAAGGGGCCTTTTACAGAGTAAGAAGAAAGACTGTGCAAGGTGAGGAGGGATGTCACATTTGGTGGGGGCATCTGTGAACAAGCTGAGAGAAATGTGTTTGGCTCCATTCAACAGCAGGCCTCACCAGGGCTTACACAAACATAAGTTTATTTTTCTAATATAAAAATACTTTTCAAAATAGGTGATTCTCGTTTTGCTCAGCAGCTGGTGAGACTGACAGGGACCAAGGTCTTCCCAGGTTTCTGTTCACCATGCTTAGGAAGTGAGAGTATCTATTTGTTGCCTTGTGGTGGTTGAAAGATGGCAGCCTCAATTCTGTTAGTGTCCCATTGGCCAGAAGTGAGTCACGTGGTCACCCCTGGTAGTAGGGGCTGCTGCAAGGCACATATTTGAATATACTCCTCCATGGTGAGCTGGAGTCACACTGGTGAGGTGTGAGAGTGAGGAAATGAGCATCGAGCTGCCCACTCAGCCACCTGTCAGAGGGGCAACACTACTCACATTCCAGCCTATGGATGGGCACAAGTGCTAAGGACTGAGAAACACTTATTCAATATGCAATTTGATTGATTGACTTTGACATTCTGGGCCAGCAACCAGAGATGTGGAGATAAAGCTAATCCCTTGAGAGGAAGGAGAAGCGGGTGAAAGAGAAGGAGGAAGCAGGAGGTAGAGTAGGAGAAAGAAGAAGGTAAGAGGATGAGGAGGAAGAAGGAAGAGAAGGAGGGCAGCTAGAAATTCACTGAAACTGACCAAGTGCCACATTCTTATGGGGCACTTTTGAGGCTTTATCCGCCATGCTGATCCAGACCCAGACCACAGGGATGACTGTAACTGCTGGGAGGAAACTGAGGTTCAGTGAAACCCATTGCACACAGGCTGCCCCACTCCGTATTCCATGAAGCAGCAGGGGTAAGCTAGGTCTTTGGGCAGCCTGGGGGCAGAGGGTGCCACCTTCTTTAGGTCACGCCTGGATGATCCCTGAAGGCAGAGGCCTTGGCAGCACCAAGTGGGATTTCCCAGCCAGACAAGGTTGGGGCAGTGTGCTAGGTGAGAAAAGATACTCGAATGATATATTAGAAGTGATGTTAACATTCCTAGGGTCTGTCCTTCCACACTTTCCCCAGAATTTTTATATTTAAAAAGAATACTAAAATAATATAAAATATTAAAAATAAATGTATACTTACAAAATCAGTTAATGATACTAATAAAGAGATGCAAAGTATTGAATATTAAATATTTTCATCAATGACGAATAAAGAAAATGTGATATTTATACACAAGGGAGTACTACTATGCTATAAAGAAGAATGGGCTTGGATCATTTGTAGGAAAATGGATAAACCTGGAGACCATAATATTAAGTTAAATAAATCAGACTCACAAGCTTAAATGTTGTGATTTCTTTTATATGGGAAGCTTAAAATATAAATACAAGACAGATAGCATGAGGTAGGGAGATAGATCTTTTTCCAAAGAGAAAGAAAATGAGAAATGGCAGCAATGGGAAGGAAGGGGAAAGAAGATGAAAAATGGAATCAAGATGTATTTCATACATGTACTGACCCCATACACTATAATCATTATGTAATGAAAACGTACTAATAAAAAAGTAAAAGCTGAAAAATATTTTAGAAGTGGTTAGTTTATAAAATAGTCAAAGACTAAAAAAACTCCAATACTTGGTGCTGGAGATGGTGTGGGAAAATAGGCAACTTCTAGAAGAGTAAATCGGCACATACCTTAAAGAAAATGACTGAGAAGTGTTCCTCAAAATGTGCTTTCTAGAATAGCTCCTAAAGAAATGACAAATAAAAGTAAATAGTTATTCTGGGGACAGGCAGGTAATGTATTAAAACATGAGTTTTGGGGGCTCTCCCCCTTATATGTTCTTTCTCAATATCCCAGGTATGCAGTTAGGGCTCTGTCTGCTCCTCACTTCCACGGTATTCCCAGAACTCCAACAGCAGCCATTTGTAGGCAACATCTTTCAAGAAAGCAAAAGGTCAAGGAAGAAATTGTGCAGACAATCCTCCCAAAAGTGGGAGAGAGGACTGCAGGAAAGAGGGGGGAGGTTCCTGGCACCTGGGAAAAGACTCTGAGTCCCAGAGGCTGTACTTCTATCCCTAGTAGTAGTACCCTACTGGTTCCCCAAAGGCCACCGTCAGTTCTGGGTAAAGGAGTCAAAGCACAGCTCTGCCCCAGCTTTCAGAATCCCCAGCTTGGCCCCAGCCACTGGCTGTCCAGCAACATGCCAGGTAAGAGGAGGAGGATGTTTCGGGATGGCCATTCCCTAGGAGCCTATTGGATGGTACAAACCCAGGCTCCTCACATGGCCCCAAGGAGGTAGGGAGCTTTCGAATGACTAAGGTTGCTTTTCTTGGCCAGGCTTCAAGTGAGATTTTAAGAACACGTCAAGTGTGACATTCTCACCTCTTCACATTCATGAGGAAAAAATGGTTCTAAAGGTAATTGAGGATGGAGTAATTATCTTGTTTTGATTTTCTAACTAGCAGTTAAATATTTTCCATAGGAAGATGCCAAAGTCCCCTGGCTCAAGCTGCACGACTGCAGGCACATGCATTGATCATCGCAGCAACTTGACCAGAAGGTCAGTGTCTATATTTAGTGTTTCACTGTTTTTTGAGGTTCCCAGGCCCCCCAGACTCCTGGAGACATTGGCTTGTTTACCACCGGGTCCCCAGAGGCTTGCACAATGCCTGGCATACGCTCAGGAAACAGATGGGGGGATGCACAAGTACAGGAATGAATGAGTGAATGAGTGAATGACTACATGACCACACAGATGTCATGTCTGGGCTGACGGGTCTGGTGAGGCCAGTGCCAGTGCCCTCAGGCCCTCCTGCCAGCCCTCAGGGCCACGCACATGGCTGATGGTGTGCACCATGAACACATACTCAAGGCGTATAAACAGCTCTCCGCTGGCCCAGGCCGACTGGCAGCACTGAGGGCAGCTTGCACAATCCTGTGGGATGCTGCGCTGCTCATTTTTGGGCCATGGAGTCATCTCTGCAGAAAGGCCTCTCCCTCTAGCCCTGGATCGTCTCTTGGCAACACATGAGAACTACGCGTCTGTTGTCAGGGGAAGACTTGAGACCCCCAACCCCTCAAGAACCCCACCCTGATCAACTAGGGCCCCCCAGAGACCTGAGGAGGCTGCATCTTAAAGCCAGTTTGGGGACCACCTATCTTAACCTCTAGGTTTTGCAGATCAAAGACAAGATGGAGACAGTAAAGCTGTTGGAACTGTGGCAAAGCTTGGCACAGAGGTGACTGTCCTAGGGCGGCTGCTGGTTTTAGAACCAGGCAGACAGGGCTGTAAAGTCTGGCACGGTCAACTGTCCAGCTGTGTGAACTTGGGTGGGGGACTTCTCCTCCCTGAGGCTAAGCCCTTCCTCTCATGGTGCTGAGCACTGTGCCTGGCTCAGACTGGGAGCTTCCTTCTCCTGCCTGCTCCTGCCCTGTCTTATCACTCGTCTCCCACTCACAGGTATCCCTCCAAGCCTGGGCATGAAGTGCCTGTGCTGCCTATGGAACCTCCACTCTAGGCAAATTCACTTCCCCCAGGCTGCTCGTGATGTGGTCTCTCCCCCCACCTTCCCTCATGCTCTTTCTGTGCTCACACACTATTTGCTCTTGGCAAACACATTCATTCTTTTATCCTCCTTCTCTGTCTTTCTATGGACTTCCCAGACTCTTGTGATATCCAGGGAACCTGTTAAGATACTCCTGCAAGATGCTCCTGCCCAGCACCTGCCCCTAAGGATCCAATCTTCCCCAAAGAGGCAATGGCAGCAGCGACAGCACAGGGGAAGGAAGCAGAATAGCAGCTCTCAAATGTCCTTAAAATCCTGTGTTATAGCACTTTGTCAGGCAGAACAACAGCCCCCCACACCGATAGCGTCCAAATTCAGGCTGGTATAGCAAAGTGCCATAGGGCGGTGGCTTAAGCAGACAGTCCTGGAGGCTGGGAGTCTGAGATGACGATGCCCGCACAGTTAGTTTCTGGCAGGGGCCTCTTTCTGGCTCGCACATGGCTCACTTCTGTGTAGCTCACTTGGAACAGCACGGGAGCCAGCGCAAAACCTAGTGTCCCTTCAGGTAAGGGGACCAGTCTCACCCTGAGGGCTCTACTCTTATGATCTCTTTCCTCCTAAAGACCCCCCTTAAAACCATCCCGCTGCGGGTTTGTGGGTGCTGGCTCATATAAATTTCAGGGGGACATGGGTGTTCAGTCCATACCGATGGCTGTTTCCCATCTCCCAAACATAAGAGTTATTTTTCATGGCAAGAAAAATTGTGCAGGTTCAAATGATTAAAGATCTTGTGATGAAGAAAGCACGGAACGTGCCTGAATGGACAGAAGAATCCTTGTGAGAGGAAGAGAGGAGGCCACACAGAACAGAAAGATGGTAGAAAAGGAAAGTCCACAAACCAAGAAACGTGAGTACCCTTTGAACTTTCAGGGGAGCCAGCCTTGTGGCTGCCTTGATTTTCGGCTTGTGAAACGGTTTGGATTTCTGTCTTCTAGGACCTTAGGAGGACAGATATATATACTGTTTAAGCCGTGAATTTGTGTTAATTTGTTAAAGCAGCAATGCAAAGTGAATCCAGGGAGGACTAACCCTCCAAGTGGTCTGTGAGCAGGTGATACCATGTGACGAGTTCTGGCCAATGACACACGAGTGCATAGGACTTGCTTTGCTTTAGACTAGGGGTTCATCCTCTGGCTCCTCCCTCACCCCACAAGGGTGTTCCAGCTGGTAAGGGCGCTCAACAGGGCAACTGCTGGGTGCCCAAGGAGCAGGGCTTCAGTCGACTGCCAAAGGCTAGCAGGTTATGTGTTGATTCAGTACCGTACCCAGGCTCTTCTGACCATAATATGGCGGGGAGGCTCTTGCTCCACAAGCGCTATTAAGCCTTGAGAAGACACACAGTCACCCCAGGCATGGGCAGCGATGAGAACCAAGGCCAGGAGCCAGGTTGGAGCCAGTTTTCAAGGCCCCAGGGTTTGGGGGCAGCGTGGGCATGAGGCCAGCTGCCAAGGCTGGGGAGGGTGGGGGTGTTGGCTCACAGCAGACTCCTCTGGGCTGCCTTTCTCCTATTCTGTGTGTTTCTGGGTGTGCATTTAGTGAGCGTGTGGGGCACACATATGCACATGCGCATGATGGGGCACAAAGCCTGAAAGTGAGGTCCAGGTGTGACTCTGTGTGTTGGGGAGTGTTTTTCTGGATCTAGCTCTAGCTCATGAGGTATCGGAGTATAGGTGTGTCTTGGGCAACCAGAGGTGAGGAGCAGGTGTGCAAGGGCATGTCAGAGTGAACAGAGAAACTTGTATGTCCTTGGAGGAAGCGTGAGTCCTAGCCCCTGGGACGAGCTCGAGAGGAGGATTCTCTAACCTGTGCTTCTCCAGGGTCACAGTTGTGCTGAGAGTGACTTGTCCAAGGACAAGTGTGAGCCCAGTCAGCATCCCATGGGTCAGGCAGCCTGTGCTTACTGCCCACAGTACTCACTGTTTTGCTACCCAAGATACATCAAACTCCCGATAATAGTCAGCGCTGTAGGGCATAGACTGTACCACTAGCAGGAGAGGACTTCACTGTGGAGGCAGAGCAGAGGCCTGGAATGCACGAGGCAGTGGCCAAAGCCAGGCCCTTCAGAGAGCAGGTACACATGCGTGCAAGAAAAGTGTACTCACAGACTCATGCGTTTTCTTGCACTCTTACAGCAGCCCACCAAGTTAATCTTTTGTTTGGCCCATTGAAGGGACGCCAGGGGCTGCTGTGTCCCTCACTAGAGAGAAACCTCTGACCTGGGACAGGAACCTAGAGTCCAGTACATCTTAAGTGCAGGAGGCAGGGCCTTTGAGGCTCTTGTCAACAAAGCCCAGGACCCCCTATGAGTGAAAGCAGCAGTCTTCATTTCACACATGAGGAAGCTGAGACCCTGGTGGGGGTGCTGCTCAAGGCTGCTGTGACCTAGCCAGGCCTGGCTCACCATTCCTTTTTGCACTGCCTGGCACCACCCTCAGGCCCCTGCACCTTGGGTTCCTAGTGGGCTGGTGACTCCTCCCTTCCTTCCTGCCAACCTCACAGGCCCTTTAAGATGGAGTGAGAGGATATTCTGGCAGTAAGTGTGATGCATGAGCCACCTGAGTGCTTTGCTATTATTCAGGAGCTTTGTGACTATGATTAGTCTTTCCTTCCTTCCTTCCTTCCTTCCTTCCTTCCTTCCTTCCTTCCTTCCTTCCTTCCTT
>PVIC010035322.1:0-19225 GCA_004025085.1 Thryonomys swinderianus | reverse complement strand
AATAATCCAAAATTTTTAAATAATTAGTAAAAGATCTGAGCAGACCCTTCACCAAATAAAACAGTCAATGACCACATGAACCATTAGTAACCACAGAACTACATACCAAACCATAAATACAGTTCACACAACACTAAATGAAAAAAGAAAACAGAAAATAACTGAAATCAAGGATATGGAGAGGTTAAGACTCACACCTTACTGATTGACTTGTAGTCTCAAAATGGGTAGTTCCTCAGAAGGTTAAAGTGGTCATATTATTCAGCAATTCTACTTCTAATCATCTACCCAAAGGACCTGAAAACAGGGACTAAAATACAAAGACCTTTGCTGATTATCAACTGTAGCATTCTTTACAATAGTCAAAGATACAATGTCTACCAAGTGATACGTATGAACAGATACAGTGGAACATTATCCAATAATTAAAAAAGAAATGAAGAACCACTTTAAACTTTGAGAGGTCAGGAATGTAGCTCAGCAGCACAGCACCTGCCTGGCAAGCATTAAGTCCTGAGTTCAATCCCCCATACCAAAACAAACCAACAAACTTTGACAACATTATGCTAGGTAAAACAAAGAAAAAGCTAGTCACAAAGGACCACATAATTAATATTTATTCTATTTATGTGAAATGTCAACAGTACACAAATCCATAGAGCCAGGAAGTAGATCAGCAGTTTCCCAGAACTGGGAATAAGGTATATGAGTAGAGAGGAAGGTGAATGCTAGCCATAGTTAGACAGTGTTTTCTTGGAAGTAAACAAAATATCTAAAACTGGAGAAAGCAATGTGTACTTAAGTCTGTGAATATGTTGTCATTGAACTATACATGTCAAATGGTTGAATTACACAGTATCTAAATTCTATTTCAATAGTTAATTTAAGAATAAAAAGTATAGTCAAAAATTTAGCTCAGTGGTACTCTGCCTGCCTCGTAAGTGCAAGGTCCTGAGTTTTAATATCCAGTACCAGAAAAAAAGAAAAAGATTAAAATTATATGGGAAAAATTATTTTTGTTTATTTTTTGAGACAGGATCTCGCTTTGTAGTTCAGGCTGGCCCTAAACTCACTATGTAGCCCAGGCATGCCTCGAACTCAGCAATTCTCCTGTCTCTGCCTCCCAAGTGCTGGGATTACAGGCGTGAGCCACCATGCCCAGCACTGTGGTACGTGGTATTGATAGCTGGTGGGCATGAGTCACCACGCCCAGCATTGTATGTGGTCACCGGATCGAACTCAGGACCTTGTGTTTGACAGGCAGGCGCTGGAACCACTGAGCTAATCTCCGGCCCCGGGAAAAATTATTTTGAAATGTCTAATTTCTGTTATAGCTTTTAGATAAAATGGAATTCATAATGATCACTTGAAAATTGACTCTCATCAACTAATTACTAATTGTACCTTATAAGTGTTTACAAAGTTGATTTTTCTGACTAAAAATAAAGCAGGAAAATTTACTGTGGCAGATTTGGTAAAGTTATTTTCTTAAATATTTTATCCAATACAATTCTGAAACTTAAATGAGCTAGTAATGGTAAACAGAAATCACACTCCTGTAAATATTAAATATGAACTCTAGAAAGCACACCTATATTTTTTTACTCAAGACAATTATTTTCAAAATAAGGTAAGGCTGGGAATTTATCTGAGTGGTAGATTACTTACCTAGCATGCTTGCAAGGCAGGCACTGGAACCACTGAGCTAGATCTCGAGCCTTGCCTAGCATGCCTGAGATCCTGGTTTTGATATTTAAAACTAGAGGATGGGAGAAACCACTGTGATTATTTTAACCAATCAAAAATTCAAACAGCAGGGCCGGAGGGTTAGCTCAGTGGTTCCAGCACCTGCCTCGCAAGCACAAGGACCTAAGTTCGATCCCCGGTAACCACAAATAATGCTGGGCATGGAGACGCGCCCACCAACAATCAACACCGCATACCACAATGCCGGACGTGGTGGCTCACGCCTGTCATCCCAGCACTCGGGAGGCAGAGACAGGAGGATTGCTGAGTTCGCAGCGGCTTGCCTGGGCACCATAGTGAGCTCAGGGCCAGCCTCAACTACAAAGCGAGACCCTGTCTCCAAAAGCAAAAAAAAAAAAAATTCAAACAGCAATAATTAAAAGCTAGGCACACGCCTTCAATAAATGACAAGTGCATGCCTTTTATCTTGTTTTCCAAGATGGCTAAAACAGAAGAATCAAGTTTGAGGTCAGCCTGGACAACTTATGAAAACCTTGTCTCAAATTTTTTAAAAGGTCCAGAGATATGCTTCAGTGGTAGACCATTTGCCTAGCATGTGCAAGGCTCTATGTTCAATCCCCTAAATACTTAAAAAAGAAGGAGAGAGTGGGTTGGTGATTTAGCTCAAGTGGTGCTGCACCAACCTTGGACGCACAAGGGCCCAAGTTTCATCTTCAGTACCGCAAACAAACAAACAAATTAAAATGTGTGTGAGAGAGAAATTAACACATTTGCAGATGTAAAGCTAAAAGTTATTAGTACAGGTACTCTAAAAGAAATGTTTATAGAATTATTCCTTTAGAATACAATGCAAAGGCATGAGAAGCTTGAAGCCATACAAAGAAAGAAAAACATATAAAAGTTAATTAAATAAAATACAAAAGTCAGTCAGGCATGATGGGACAAGGGTGTAATCCTAGAACTCTGGAAGGCCAAGGCAGGAAATAGTCAAGAACTCAAGTCCAGCCTGAACTGTAAGACCCTGTTTCAAAAAACCAAAAAGCAAAACAAAAAAAATTTTAAAGGGCTAGGTATGAAGGCTCTAGATTCAGTTCCTAGTACTACATAAATAAGAAACTAAATGATCCAGTACTTTTCAATCATTGTCTGTTTTTTGTTTTTCCTTTTTGAGACAGGGTCTCACTTTATAATTCAGGCTGGCCCTGAGCTCACTATGTAGCCCAGGCAAGCCTCGAACTCAGCCATCCTCCTGCCTCTGCCTCCCGAGTGCTGGGATTACAGGCATGAGCCACCACGCCCAGCCCTTATTACCTGTTTTTTATATGATCTTTAAGGCAAAGGAATAAAGAATTTATGGTAATCCTCTGTAAGTTAGCACACAAATATTAAAATCTTTCTGCAACAACAGTATAAAAGCAAAAGGACAGAAATGTTTAAGGGCAAAGTATGTATATTCTATCAAAACTAAACTGGCAGGGGTCAGGGATTTAGCTCAGTGGTTCTGGCATCTGCCTGGCAAGTGCAAGGTCCTGAGTTCAATCCCAGTACCATATACCAAAATGCCAGAGATGGTGGGTCACGTCTGTAATCCAGCACTCAGGAGGCAGAGGCAGGAGGATTGCTGAGTTCGAGGCTAACATGGGCTGCATACAGAGTTCAGGGCCAGCCTGAACTACAAAGCAAGACCCTGTCTCAAAAAACTAAAAATAACAACGGGGGCCAGAGGGTTAGCTCAGTGGTTCCCGTGCCTGCCTCAAAAGGGCAAGGTCCTGAGTTCGATCCCTGGTAACCATATACAATGCTGGGCGTGGTGACTCACATCCACCAGCAATAAATATCACACACCACAGCGCTGGGTGTGGTGGCTTACACCTGTAATCCCAGTGGGAGGCAAAGGCAGGAGGATTGCTGAGTTCAAGGCTTGCCTGGGCTACATAGTGAGCTCAGGGCCAGCCTGAACTACAAAGTGAGACCCTGTCTCAAAAAAAAAAAAAAAAAAGAGGAAAAAACACACAAATTAAACTGGCTTTTAAAATAGATTGTAACTTTTGTTAACTATTATCTTCAAGACAACTATTAACTTTTAAAATATACAGAATCAAAATAATTCAGCAGAGAAAAATCAACTAAATACAAAAAAATGGGCAACTCTGAAATGAAGACCACTTAAGACATAATAAATAAAGCAAATAGCACAATCACAGAAATGTTTTCCTTATTAATTAATTTGAATATAAATGAACTAAATTACCTAAAAGGAAGAGGTTGGTAGAATAGATAATATAAATATGTATATACATACACATTTTATATCTACATGCTATCTCCAAGTGGCTAACAGGCTAACTTTAACTACAAAGCTATAAAGGCAATTTTTGTTTTTGGGGGTTTTTGCTTCTGTTTCATACTGGGGATCGAACTTGGGAACATGCACTTTCAAGGCAGGCACCAGAACCACTGCGCTAAATCTCCATTCAGCCTTAAAGGTCTAAGTGAAAATGTGAACAAAAATAGTAAATCCAAAAGGGTCACAAGAGACAAAGGACATAATATACTGATAAAAAGTTTAATCTATTAGGACAATATAATGATTATACACATATATGTACCTAACAATCCACAAAATTAAATAAGGAACTGTCTGAACTTAACTATGCAAAGTTCTGTACCTCACACAAATATAATCACACAGTATCAGTCTTTTTGTGAATAGCTTATTTCACATAGCATGATATTCTCAGGTTTCTTTCTCATTGCACTGTGTGAGAATTTCTTCTCTTTTAGTCTTTAAAAAATAAAATATATATCCATTTTCCTTTTTTTTTTTAAGACAGGGTCTCATTTTGTAGTTCAGGCTGGCCCTGAGCTCACTATGTAGCCCAGGCAAGCCTGGAACTCACAGCAAGCCTCTTGCCTCTGCCTCCTGAGTGCTGGGATGACAGGCGTGAGCCACCACCTGGCACTGTGGTATGTGGTACTGATTAGTGGTGGTGAGTCACCACGCCCAGTATTGTTGTATGTGGTTCCTGGTGATCGAACCAGGAACCTTATGCTTGCTAGGCAGGCATTGGAACTACTGAGCTAAATCTCCAGCCCCATTTTCCCTTTTTAAAGATTATTTTAGAACAAGGAGCACAATTTGGTAGAGAACCCAGCCTTTAGTATTAATACTTATTTATTTTATAGAAAGTAAATAAAAGGCATCTGCATAGTAAATTCTAATCTATGACCCAATCTGTGAGCCTATCTTAGAAAACTATGCAAAGTATTCTGACACTAATTCTTTATTATAGACTAAAATGTATGCTTAATTTACATAAACTATAGATTTATAAAATCACACCCATAACTCTGCTCTATGTATCCCTGACATGTTTCTGATAAACTCCATACTAGACATTCAACTGTTTAATTAGAAAACACATCAGACTCGCAAATCAATTAGAAACATATCTGGCAAACATTTAGTCAGTCACAGCAGAGATGAAAAAGCTCACGTGTATGTTTAAATTTAACTGCAGCTGTCAAGATGTGTAACGTGTTTTTTTGTTGTTTTTTTTTTTTTTTTTTTTTTTTGAGACAGGGTCTCCCTTTGTAGTTCAGGCTGGCTCTGAGCTCACTATGTAGCCCAGGCAAGCCTCCAACTCAGCAGTCCTCCTGTCTCTGCCTCCGGAGTGCTGGGATTATAGGCGTGAGCCACCATGCCCGGCATTATGGTGTGGTACTGATTGCTGGTGGATGCGAGTATTGTTGTATGTGGTTACCGGGAATTGAATCAGGGACCTTGTGCTTGCTAGGCAGGTGCCAGAACCACTGAGCTAAATCTCTGGCCCAAACTGTATAACTTTTGAATGGTTCTTAGAGCCTCTCAAAGTTCCCTCATTCAACCTTCTAAATCACAGGTTCAAAAAGGTGACAGAATCTAGAAATGTATTTAGTTCTGAAGTATAGTAAGTGCTCAACAACTTTCACATGTAACTCTAGGAACATAAGAGCTACTAAAATATTACCAAATCTGGGCCGGAGGGTTAGCTCAGTGGTTCCGGCGCCTGTCTTGCAAGCGCAAGGACCTGAGTTCGATCCCCGGTTACCACATATAATGCTGGGCGTGGTGGCTCACGCCTGTCATCCCAGCACTCGGGAGGCAGAGACAGGAGGATTGCTGAGTTCGCGGTGGCTTACCTGGGCACCATAGTGAGCTCAGGGCCAGCCTGAACTACAAAGTGAGACCCTGTCTCCAAAAAGCAAAAAAAATTACCAAATCTGAAGCCTTTATCTAACTGTATTGCACTTATTTCCAAATCATTTAAAAATATTTGTACTATTCAGGCTCTCTGATGCATCCCTAAAACCCTAGTACTTGGGTAGTTGAGGCAGGAAGATCATGAATTTGAGGTTAGCTTGGGCAATCTAGTGAGACTAAATCTCAAAATAAGAAAATGAAAAAGGCTGGAATATAGATCAGTCCAAAGGCTCTGGGCTCAATCCCCAATTCTGGGGTGGGGGGGAAATCCCCACTAAGCTATACACTTAAAAATGTTTACACTGGTAGAAATTATTATGGATATTTTTTACCATGAATTTTAAATTCAAAGTTGAATTCCTACATATCCCTCAGTGAAAGAATACCTCTTTTTTCTTAATTGGTACATTTTATTGGTACATTAAGGAAACCCACTTTCAATTGATAAATAATTCTACAAGGAACCCTACAGAATAGAGATATGGAAACTGACTTAACATGGTTGGAATCCTGGCTTCATTATTTACTGTCCATGCAATCTTGAAGCTCAGTTTCTTCATCTATAAAGTGGGGATTTTAACAGAGCTGACCCCACAGAACCACTGTAAAGTAATTTAAGTAAAGCACTGTGTCAACAGTGCTCTCAAACTATCCCTAGGAAGGCTAACCTTTTACCAGTGAAACAAAGAAAGGGTTTTAGGCATTCCTTACTCCCCTTCATTCCCAGTAAGATTCCCTCCTGAATAAATGCAGACAGATTATGCTTTCAAGTAGGGGTTTTCTATTTTGTATTGTTAGAAAGGAGTCTTTGGTTTATAAGAATTGAGAGCCACACGTCTAGTACTCACTACAGTTTATACTATAAACATCTTCCTTTGCAGACAGCTAGGTATTAACCAAATTCAATTAACTTAGCATTCACATTTTTGTCTCACTTTGAACCCACAGAAAGAAAAAAATCTTTTAAAAAAATCTTATTAGCTCTATTCATGGTAAATACTTAAGACAAATAATTTTTGGTTCTGATGAATTACACATTTTCCAGTTGCCACTGAGACACTTCAAAATGTTTAAATGAAACAGCCCTGAATATCAATCACACCTACACCAAATTACTAATATATATTCTAAAGTCAAATAAGCTTAAAGTAATACTAAAAATAGGAAGCTCAAATGTTTGAAATATAAAATCTGAGATCAGGTTCATTTTTAAAGGCCTGAGGATTTGGCTCAGTGTTGAAGCATTTACCTAGCATGTGTGAAGCCTCTGGGTTCAATCCATACCACCACAAGAAAAATAAAAGGATGAAAATATGTATGTGTATTAATAAATGTAGCCTTCCCTCTCATGCTGGTCATCTCCATCATCTTTTCTGCAGTCCTAAGGGCCTTAGTCACTAAAACTTTCTCATGACCACTGGCTTCTCTCAAGCTTCCACTGTCTCTTGCCAAGAACCTCCGACATAGTCTTCTTATCATGGTTAAGGCCCTTGGGACATGTTTTCATTCATTTGGCCTATCATACTGTATCACAGTCACTACTGCAATTTTATTTTCAGATCTTGGCCCAATTCAATTCAATTAACATTTTATGAATATTGTACTCATAATATGTTATGTACCTGGCATTTTATTAAGACAAAGTCAGTACTACGAAGTATTTAAATTCATTTGGAGGCAAGATAGAAGAAATACAGGTAGAAAAGAGACAAGAAAAGTCATAACTTTAAAATTGCTTTTAAGAAGCACCTTCAGGATACAAAGTCACCTAAGGTTACAATGCTTTTTTCCCTTTAAGAGAACAACAAAAAAAATTTATTTTTATAAAGTCTTAAAGATATAGTAAGCCTGCAAATTGGGACCACACTTTTCACCTATAAACTAAGCCTGAGCTTCTCTTATCATATTATAGATTGAAAAATTCCACAGACTTCCACCCTGGAGGAAACAACATGATTAAATGAGACCCCTGTCTCTAAAACTCTAAAACACATGTGAAATGTCCAAATGAAGTTCATCCTATTTACTACTTTCCACTGGATATTGAAAAGAAGTGATTCCTGCCATTTTACCTATTATCCTCTTCTATAGTTTCCACCTCCATAAAATTACTATAAGTCTACTACCAATGGTAATTTGTTAGACAAACCCACATGCTTTCCTAATCTGTTTTTGACCATTAAGAAAACATTTTGCCATCCCTAATCAAAGAGAATCAGAAGTAAACAGGAACACTAACTTTCATATGGAACCTCTAGTGTCTATGCAAGCCTGTTTTATACCATTAAGGTTCTAAGGGCTACAAGAATAAAAACTATGAATTCCTCTTTTCAGGTACCAGCTTCCACACGGATTATCTGATAAGGGCTGTTCAAATGTTTTCTAAATTCATTTTAATTAACTACTTCACTTTTTCTTTGCTTCTAAGATATTACATTACCTTAAATTATCTGTCCTATGGATTTTCTGTTCTGATTTTAAAATGGTGTCACACATACAAGCATCCATGCAGCATTTCAAGTCTACGAAATTCATTTAACATTTCAAATTCAATCATCTTCATGTATCTTCAATATATCTTCTAAACTGTAAATACACATTCAAATCTTTGAGAAATTCTATTTCATTTTTCATGAAATACTATATTACTTTAATTTTCTTACTAGTATAAAGATATAAAATGCAATTTCACACTACACAGAAACACAGATTAGTCTCCCTAAAATACTACACTAAAGAACATATGCTACATGACTTAGAAAGGCCTAGGAAGAGTAGCTTCTGAATTACTGAGAATGATAATTTCTTTAACTTGGGTGGTAGTTTCAGTGATAGGTTCACTTTGAAATAAATCACAGACTTATATACCTGTGACACATATAATTTTCTGTATGTCTATTATAACTTAAAAAAAAGTTTTTTAAAACCTAACTGAACTAGGTAAAGTGGCATTTGCCCCATAATCACAGGATTTCAGGAGGCTGCAGCAGAAGAGCTATAAATTCAAGGTCAGCCTGGGCAAGACCCTGCCTCAAAGGGCCAGAGGGGCTGGAGATGCAGCTCTAAACTCTCTGAGTTTAACCTGTAGTACCCCCCCAAAACCAAACAATCCTATAATACAAACTAGCATAAGCAAATGCTCATAAACAACAATACATATCATTTCAAAAGATTGACACTAAAACAGTCTCGTCTCACAAGATTTCAGCACACTGCTGGGCTCAACGTGCTTTCATCAAAGTGGAATTACTGTTTTTTATATTTGGATATACAGTGAATTCAATAAATATTGAGATCTCTGAAATAGTCTTTCTTAATATGAGACCCAGGGTTTCAGCTCAGTGGTTCTGGCATCTGCCTTAAAAGCACAAAGACTTTCTTAGTATGAGAAACCTCAAGGAATTCAGTTTCTCTGTACCTCAGTTGTTTCAATTGTGGAACAGATTAAATGAATGTCCCAAATCTGTAATGTTAAATTCCCAAATTTATTTTAGGTAAAGAAGCTCAGTCTTTGGAACAAAACATTTTAATGAATATTTACTTGCCCTTTTTATTTTTATTTTTGGAATGTTGGGAATCAAACCCTTACCCACACTCAACAAATGCTAAACCAATGAGCTATAACCGAGCCATAAGTGCCTTTTAAAAGATAAACACTGGAAAGATATAAACTCTCTTTTCTTTTTTTTGGAGACAGGGTCTTAACTTCGTAGCTTAGATTGTCCTTGAACTCACAGCAATCCTCTTGCTTCTGACTCTCGAGTGCTGGGATTAGAGGCATGAGCCACCATACCCAGGACTGTGATATGTGGTACTGGGAGTCCAACTCAGGACTTTGTGCTTGCCAGGCAGACACTGGAACCACTGAACTAAATCCCTGACCTGGAAACATAATTTAAAAAAAAACAATGAAAAAGGCATAAAATAACCATTATGCTATTTTATCTTATAAGAGAACATGATATATACCATATGGGTTAACTAAGCTGAAATCACCACTGGACAAGAAAAATAATCTTTTTGCAGGTTTCATGTAATGTACCTTTAGAGCAAAAAAAAATTATCAAAATTGTTAAAAATTTCAGCTGGAGATGGTAGCATACGCTTCTAATGCCAGGACTCAAGAGGATGGCAAGTTCAAGGGCAGCCTAGGCTACACAGCAAGTTAAAAGTCCAGCCTGGACCACATACCAAGATTCTGTGTAAAGGAGGGAGGAGGGAAAGGGAGGAAGAAAGAAGAGGAGGAAGAGGAAGAATGCATTTTGCATTTTGGAATATTTGCATATACATATATCTTGGGGATTGGTCCCAAATCTGAACATGAAATTCACTTTTTTTCAAATATACCTTCTACACATAACCTGAAGAAAATTTAAGGCAGTATTTTTAAGACATCTTCATTCTGACTGCAACCTATCATGTGAGGTCATGTATGAAATTTTCCACTTATGGCATCATATCAACACTCAGAAAGTTTCAGATTTGGTAGCTTAGTATAAAGCACTACCACAGCAAACAGCAGGCCTGGGGTTCAATCCTCGCTACAGATGGACAAGACAACTTTCAGATTTTTCAATTTTGGATTTCGGAATACCTGTTCAACCTGTATTTCACTTTAAAAGTTCTCTCAAAACTTCCTCATCTAACCTGAAGTGTGAGAATATTCACAAATAAACTTTTTTTTTTTTTTTTTTTTTGCTTTTTGAGACAGGGTCTCACTTTGTAGTTCAGGCTGGCCCTGAGCTCACTATGGTGCCCAGGCAAGCCGCCGCAAACTCAGCAATCCTCCTGTCTCTGCCTCCAGAGTGCTGGGATTACAGGCGTGAGCCACTACATTCCGCATTGTGGTATGCGGCGTTGATTGTTGGTGGGTGTGTCTCCACGCCCAGCATTGTATGTAGTTACCGGGGATCGAACTCAGGACCTTGTGCTTGCGAGGCAGGCGCCAGAACCACTGAGCTAACCCTCCGGCCCCACAAATAAACTTTTAAAACCTGCAACAGTTCAGATCATCTTAGTTACCAGGGATTTTTAAACATAAATACAAAGCTTGCTTCTTCTTCTCAAAGTATATGTCTTAGTATAGTATTACACATATACTTAAATGTATCCTGAGGTATCATTCCCATAAAGGTAGATTCAATCTTTCCAGGATTCAATCTTCTCTAGAGATAGTATTTAAAACATTGAAGGAGGGGGCCGGAGATTTAGCTCAGTGGTTCCGGCGCCTGCCTCGCAAGCACAAGGTCCTGAGTTTGATCCCAGTAACCACATAGAATGCTGGGCGTGGTGACACGCCCACCAGCAATCAATACCACATACCACAGTGCCAGGCACGGTGGCTCACGCCTGTAATCCCAACACTCGGGAGGCAGAGACAGGAGGATTGCTGAGTTCGCGGCGGCTTGCCTGGGATACATAGTGAGCTCAGGGCCAGCCTGAACTACAAAGCGAGACCCTGTCTCAAAAAAAAAAAAGAAAAGAAAAGAAAACATTGAAGGAGGGGTTTGAGACAGGGTTAGGGTTTTTCCTAGGTTGTTTTCTTTGTTGTTTTGTTTTTTTGAGACAGGGTCTTACTATACAGTTCAAATTGACCTTGAACTCACAGTGACCCTCAACCACCTGAATACTGCGATTACAGGTGTACACTACCACACCTTGCTTCTGTTTGTTGGTTTCTCGGTTTTTTAGGTTTTTTTTCTGAGACAGGGTCTCACTTTGTACTTCAGGTGGGCCCTGAGCTCACTATGTAGCCCAGGCAAGCGTCGAACTCACAGCAATCCTCCTGCCTCTGCCTCCCGAGTGCTAGGATTACAGGCATAAGCCTCACACCTGGCATTGTGGTATGTGGTACAGGACTGAACTCAGGACCTTGTGCTTGTGAGGCAGACAATGGAACCACTGAGCTAAATCTCCGGCCCTGGTTTGTCTGTTTAGACAGGATTTTGCTATGTAGTTCAGGCTGATCTTGAATGCTCCATGTGGCTCAAGCTGGCCTCAAACTCTAAGGAATCCTCTTGCCTTCCCTTCATCTTCATCTCAATAAATTACATACCATTATTCACCTGGTTCCTATGCCAGGAACCACCAATGAAATAATGTGCCACCTTTTCTCCGACATTCAATCCACCATGAAACTGTCAATGGTCCATGTGCTCCTCCCCAAATCTTGCCATCTCCTCTCTGCCCCAAAGAGACACACAGTGTCTATATGTTCTGTCCTCAAACATACAGAAGTATTTCAGAATGTAATGCAAATATAAGTACCTCCTTTTACTGTCATCTCTATATCTATATATCTGCCACTCTATTCTCATTTACAGTCATGTTTTACCTACATATGTAACTACAGTTGCTTTATTCTTGCCTTCCTCCAATTCAGTGTCAAAGTTTTTTTTCTAAGTACTTTAAAAATATACAGTAAACTAAGTTCTTTCTTGTCACATACCCTTTAAACATATTTTTCTCTCTTCTAGGAATATCCTTTCTCTACCTGTTGGGCTTTTTTCTTTATGTCTTGAGTGAAATATCACCATCCCAGAGAGGCTTTCTCTGACCACAAATGCTAAAAATCTTCACCATTTGCCTCTCAGAATATTCTGTTCCTTTCTTTCACTGAATTCATCTTATCATTTTACATTTATCATTTATTTGTTCTTTACACTATTAGACTGTTGGCTCATGAAGACATGGATCACTCATGCACTTAATAAGTAAAATACAGAAAATTAGCAAGCTAAGGGAACACTAAATAAACTTGTTTAGTAATGACCTGGAGTCCTGAAAATAAATTACAGTTGAAAGTGGCTTCCCTTTCTCTGGGTCTCCCATTCTCACTTGATCAGGTTGCCAACGGTCTCTAGAAAAAGAAGAGCAAAAATGTTTCCTAAAAACTGGTATACAAAAGAGTAAATGTCAAGAAATTATACTTGATATGTCAAACAAGGGGGACAATTCATGAGGAGAAATCCCTAGGGGCCACAATAACAAAAGATTGTTTCCATAAGCTGGAATCAGAAACTGTGTACTCAAACTAGAGTTTCAAAAGTGGAAAGTAAGAGAGTAAAGCTCTAATAAGGAAGTAAACAAAGGCAAAAAGTGTTGGAAGATGGTAGTTATAAAACAGGTAATTGGCACTTTACACATTGCAAAGTCAATAAGTAAAAAACGGCTTGTATCGTTTAAGAAATCCATATTCCATGTGAAGACTACACCTACAAAGCATTTAAAAGGTTAAAAATAAAATCATTCTTCTTTTGAGACAGGGCCTCACTATGTATCCCAGGCTTGACCCAAACTCACAAGCTTCCTCTGCCCCCAGAGGGCTGGATCTTTCACTTTCTTTTTTTGAGGGTAGAGGGATGGACACTGGGGATGATACACAAGAGGGCTCTACAAATGTGCTACAGCTTCAACCAGTATTTTTCTAAATTCATATTTATTTATTTACTGTACTGGGGACTGAAGAAGGGTCTTGGCACCGAACTACATCCTCAGCTCCCACCCTTCATCTTTTAGATAAAATGCCACTGACTAGCCCATGCAGGCCTTGAAATTGTTCTTCTCCTATCTCAACCGATGAAGTAGAAGGGATTACACGTGTGTGCCACTGTGTGCTGTTATACTTTCTTCTGGTTAAACTTCTTCTGATTTTAGTTTGCCCAGCATATATCCAGCAGCTTTCACTAGTTTTAACTCTGACCATTTAAAGTTTCTACATTCTGGACTGGAGATTTAGCTCAGTGGTTCCAGTGCCTGCCTAGCATGCGCAAGGTTCCTGGTTTGGTCCCCAGTATCCACATACAACAATGCCACAACCAGCAATCAGTACCATAAACCACAATGCTGGGCGTGGTGGCCACGCCCTATAATCTCAGCACTTGGGAGGCAGAGACAGGAGGACTGCTGAGTTCCAGGCTTGCCTGGGCTACATTGTGAGCTCAGAGCCAGGCTGAACTACAAAGGGAGACCCTGTCTCAAAAAAAAAAAAAAGTTTCTACATTCTTAGCTGTACTATGTATTCACTGTATGGATTACCTGATGAAATTTCCCTAGTAGATCTATTATTTCATTTTTTAAAATTTTAGACTCTGACCTTTTTAGAACTTTATCTAATTGACTTTTTCATCTATTACATTTATATCAATAATAAAATTAATCTTTACGATATGCAACATTTTCATACATATTGAATCTGATTTTACTATTAATGGTACAATGGATTTTAATTCTAAAACTGTAAAGCTATTTCAGTGCTTGCCATAAATTTATACACTAAGCCCCTCCCTCAGCTATACCTTAGCTAAACCACGTAATACCTTATACCAGTGGGGGCAAATCTATGGCACACATACTGCAGTGGACATGCAGAGCCCTCTCTTCTAGCACACCAGCCAAGCTGCTCAGCAGCCAAGCATCACATATTCAAGTTTAACTGTAGTACTGGCACTTTCCAAGAAATCAGTGAGTTTTAAATTGTAGTCTGGGCACTTGGTTTCTAAAATGTTCACTATCATTGCTTTATAAAATACACTGAATTGCACTAGATAAGGGGTTTGGAGAAAAAAGTTCAAGAACTTTGAAGTGTGAAAACTCCATGATTTTTGTTACTATCAATCTTGTCCTAGGGAACATTGCTTTCCAGTGAGGACACTGTTTTATCTTCACTAATGTCTGTTGATTTAAGGTTTTTTTCTTTATAAAATGCTTTTTGGCCAGGTGTGGTAGCTTATGCCAGTATTCCCAGCACTCGGGAGGCAGAGGCAGGAGGATTGCTGTGAGTTCAAGGCTAATTTGGGTTACATACTTTAGAGCCAGCCTGAACTACAAAGAGACCCTGTCTCAAAAAAATTTTAAAAATAAAATGCTTTTTGGAAAAAGCCAACTATATTCAGTTTTTGTTTTTAAACCTGTGCCCTCACCTCACCTCTTACTGGTGATTGAACAAATGACTACTGAGGCATCCCTAATCCTTTTTAAATTTTTTATCTTAAATCAGGTCTTGAAAAACTGCCAAGGCAGACCTCAAATTTGTGAACCTCCTGCCTCAGCCTCTGCAGTTGCTGAAATTACAGGCATTATGTATGGCTTCTGCCCTTTCTTTACCTTTTTTCCCCCTTCCCAGTCATGGGGATAGTAGTGTAGAGCATATATACCATGCTACATGCTTAGCCCTTTATTTTTTTTTTCCTGAGACAGGGTCTCGCTTTGCAGTTCAGGCTGGCCCTGAGCTCACTATGTAGCCCAGGCAAGCCTCAAACTCAGCAATCCTCCTATCTCTGCCTCCCGAGTGGTGGGATTACAGGCGTGAGCCACCATGCCTGGCACTGTGTCAGCCCTTTATTTTTTAAGACAGAGTTTCACTAAGTTGCTAAATAGCCAGGTTGGGCTTGAATTTGTGATCTTCTTACCTCAGCCTCTGAGTGTGCTGGAATTACCGGAATGCACCACCACGTGAAGCTTCTTGCTTTAATACTTGAAGTCCAAATATAATTTTGTACTTCAGAAAACAGACATAGAATTCTAGAAGTATAAAACTGGAAGAAACTGATTTTTATACCAAAGAAAAATTAAGGCTGACAGAGGTCAAGAAACCTGACAATAGCTACATAGCTAGTTAAACCTTCAATCTCTCCAACCAGTTCCAAGTCAAGAGTGTTTTTGGTGGTTACACCAATACTTTTTTCTAGTGCTACATTCATATCCCTTCAGGACATCATCATCTCTTAACCAACTGCAAGTTCTTGTTTTTGTTCTTTGTTGTTTTTTTTAAATACAATCTTCACTTCCCTGAACTTAATCAAGGATGAGTTACCCTTAACCTTGTCTGAGACAACCACTCTCTTTCCAATGTATTTCATGTCTATACCATATGATCTGTAGTTTAAAGACAACTCCCAGATGCCTGCCAATACTTTGAAGTACACTGAACTTGAATATGAGACAAAAGAAACAGAAGTTTTCCACATACATAATAAGAGGCTTAACTTTGTGTAAGAATAAGGTTTTTCCTTTAATCAAATATCCTATATAAAGTTCTACACTGCCTGCTGTCAGGAAGATGCTTCATTTAAATTCAGGTTCTATAAATCCGGGAACAGAAAAAAAGGTCACCACAATCATCCTTTTGCACTGCAAAGTACAAAATATATTCTGCAAGGTGGAATCCTCTCTTAAGCACCACTGTTTGGAGACCTTTAAAAACTACTGCAGTTATGTACATGATTTGTACACAGAATGTAACATTACAGGTAAGTGCTCTTTTCTGTTTCAATCAGTTGGTGAAAGAACTGCAGAACTTGAAAACACAGAAAAGTGAAAAGCACCATGGAAAACTGAGAAACTGAATTGTGATAGTTGTTTTATTTATGAAGATGAATTTTATTTAAAAGGGGAAAATTCTGAAAGTATGAGTATTTCATATGAAGGGTAAATGTCACAACAGTGTCATATCCCAGGCTTCCTGGAAAGGAATTGTGCAGGACTGTTAACATCACAAGTTTTAATTTTTGTCTACTTTGTTCTGAAGTTTTCCCTTTTTTTAAGGCAAAAACAAAACCAAAAAAGGAACAGACAGAAACCACTCTCTAAACTGGAGGCTGTGACAGGCCAGTAAAACACCCAGGCTTTCCGGGGCAGTGCTTGGTTTAGGGATGGATGTCCTCAGAGAGCGCCTGGAACCACCCATCACGTACGTCCCACACCCAGACACTAAGACCTCCCTAGCAGCGACCAGGGACACAGACAGGGACTGGCGGAGTCTGGGCCACGCTGCGGACGTGAAGAGCCGGCCTCTTGGGGGGTGAAGGATCGCAGGGAAGGCAGGGTGATCGCAAGCGAGAGGCGAGGCCTGGGAAAGTGCCGTGGGCGTCCCGCTCGCGCGGGACGCCCTGTCATGAGTCACGGAGGCGAGACAGCGGACGGGGGCAGAGGCTGCAGGAGGGAAGCCCGACCCTTGCGAGGGAACCCACCCCGGAGGGAGGCCCCAACCTCGCGCGGGGCGGGGAGGGGGCCCGCCCCCCACGCCCTGCCCACCCGGCCCTCGCCTCCATCCGACGCAACAGGCGCGGCGGCCAGGCAGACCGGGGGCTGCGGGCTGCGGGGCGGGGGCATCGCGCAGCCATGACAGCACGGGCGGGCGGCGGGCTGGTGGGCCGCACGTGCGGGCAGCGTCCCTCCCCGGCGGCCCCGCGTGCCCGCCCACCACCTCTCCCGGAGGCCCGGCCGCTCGACACCCCCACCGGCCGAGCAGCGGCGGAGCGGGCACGTACTCACCGCCGCTCGCGGGTTCTCGCGCCTCGCCATGACCGAGCGCCCCCGCCGCCCCCCGCCTCGACCGAGACTGACACGCGCGGCTGGCCGGGCGGGGGCGGCCTCCGGCGACCACCCTGCTGACAGAGCCCGCCCTTGCCTTTCCCCACTAGTTCAGCGGCGGCCGCTGCCCCTCGGTGGCCCAGGGCTTCCTGCCCACGCCCTGGGCGGCGGGTGGCAGCGACGGGCGGCCGCACTTACCGGCGGCGCGGCCAGGCCCCCCCCTGTCAGCGCGGGGTCGGCAGGGAGAGAGGGAGGAGGGCAGGGCACCGCCTCCCCCGCGCCGCCACGCACCCGCCTGATTGGTCCGGTTCACTCCCCCGGCGCGACCCCACCAGCCCCTGCGAGCGGCACTCCGGCAGCACCGGCGCACATTTGCATATTTGTGCCCGTGCCGCTGATTGGCCGGGGTATGGAGGGGTGGCTGTGGCCGCCACCGCTTCCGTCGTCGCTCGGGCCGCGTCGGGCTTCCCCGGAGGGAGGATCCCCTCGCTGCTCCCCGTCCTTCGTCGCCTGGCCCTACCTAGGGCACTGGGCGGTGAGAGGCGGGGTCGCCGCCCTGGTTGCTCCAACATGGCCCCGCCGCGCCGCCGACCCAATCGCCGGCGCGGTTACTCCCGGAGCCCCAGGCGGCCTAGGGGCGGGGAAGAGCTGGGGCCGGGCGCCCTCTGGCCGGAGCGCAGAGCAGTGCAGTGTCCCGGGCTCCCCTCGCCGCCACGTCAGGCCGCGCCCTCGCGACGGCCTCTCCCCTAGCGCCGCCACGTCAGGCCCCGGGCAGCTGTGGGCGGCGGGGTCGACGCTGAGGTCGCTCACACGCAGAGCATCTCCCTTCCTAAACGGCCGTGCATTCCGACCCACGATCTCCTTATGCGACGAGGCGCCGGTGACACTGCCGGTGCTGTAAAATCGGGAGCGCGTGGAACGGTGATGCAGCGATCCGGGCCAGGTGTTCGCTCAGCACCTGCTGCGAAGAAGGCGCCAGCCCACGGAGACCCGGCCCTGAGCCCTGAGCCACAGCCTGAGCCTGAGCCTGAGCCTGAGCCTGAGCCTGCCGCTTAGGGAAGGAAAGAACAAGCGAAAAAAGAGGGGGCAAAATTTAAACAGGGGATGGGGACACAGGAAAACCCTGTCCCAGGAGACATTGGGACACCTGGGCCCCCTCTCTGTCACTGAGTGACCTACATTAAATCCTAACGTGTCCCAGGGCCTCGGTTTTCCCTTCTGTAAAATGAAGAACAAGTTTTGTAAAAGCCTCCAGCTCAAATTCTATGGGTCTCTATTTTATGGCCCACAATTGATCCTATTACCCAATTAAAAATTGAAATTTTATGTTAGAACGTGAGATAGACAAAAATAACTCGATGCTTGCTCTTTAATCATCCTGCCGGTGTCGTTCAAACGACTGTTTTAAAATTCAGTGTGGGTGATATTTAACAGTTGCCTTCCAGATGATGGAAATCTCTCGAATTTCGACCTCTGCAAAGGAGTATCACGGTCTGTTTATGCCTGGCCAGATGGAATGGCGGGGTTATAGTCAGTGCTAGTCGCTAAGTTATTTCATTCTTTATATTCCCTCATAAAGTGCCCTCAGCGCAGATCAGCTCAACTCTAGCTGAGACACTGAAGGAGCTGGGTGGAAAAGCCTAGCAGAAAGAAAAGTTACAATTACTACTTTGATTGCTCTCAGAATACTTAATAGCAACCTCCGATTGCAGTAGAATAAGGATACACAGAAACAGTTAAGCTCTGAGCTCACTACACTACAACTTATTTGAATACTGCTTTCGTTTGTAAATTCAACTTATGTCAACTTTAAATCCTGTAACATCTCATTTATTTGGCAAAACAGCAAAAGAAAATATACATACATGAAAAGTTTGGACTACTTTAAAGAACTTTCCTTCCTATCTTCTGATGGAAAACTTTCATGTTTTCTTGAACACAAGATGCTTAAAGTTACTTGGA
>PVIC010035321.1:0-19112 GCA_004025085.1 Thryonomys swinderianus | reverse complement strand
AAAAAGCATACTGTTTACAATAAGGTGGGATTTATCACCACAGGTGCAGCTTTGATACAGTTACTTTAATATAAACGTTTCCTAATCCAGAAAATATAAATTCAAAGATTAGAGAGTGATTATAATTCCAAGAAATTCAAATAATATTTTGACTAATGATACACATACACATTCTTTTCCTGCAGACTTAGAAATGGTTACCCCTCTTAGGATAGCTTACCTGGATACACAGTTTTGAGAATGGGAGGCCTGAGAGGTGTCTTGCAACATATACTCTTTTCTGTGACATTCAAAATATCACAAGGTTGCCCTACACAAACAAAATACAAAACTATTACAAATCAATCTTCAGAATTCACATCACATGAACTTATCTTGAACCACTTCTTCAGTGAAAATAAAGCCACGTGACCAAATGGGAAAACTGGGACCCTCCACTTTCTTTACAGACTTTCCATTAAAGCATGTCATTTATTAGTTATTACATGGCTACAAGAGAAAATTTTCCTTGCAAAATATTGTATCACAAGCTTGAGGTGTAAAATTTCTTTATCTCTGAGAAAAATATGAAAGTTTTGATGAAGCTAAAACTTAACACTTCTGAGTCCAAGCTGAAGCCTCATATTTTGTGCCTTGGAGTACTGCATAGCTATTCTTCCTATTCAGGGTTCATGAAAGAATGTGATCCCAGCTTTCTTAGGTAGAGAAAAAGGTATTTTTTACTCCAAGCTTTTCACATTAAAAACAAAAGTGATTTTAAATTTATTCAGACTCAAACCCAAACAAAGATCTAAAAGAAGACAATTGTAACATCTGCACAAATGCAGTTGGACTTAATGGAAGAGTTTGCCTTAGATGTGTGTCTCATGTAAGGTCAGCCCCAGGGAGTTTTTACTGAAATATAACTACAGTCCAGAGAGTGAGGGCAAGGGAAATGGAAAGAGATATTTTCCCAATTTTTGCTCAGTAGTGTGAGAAAAGGAGACTTCGATGCTATCTTCCACTACAAGAAAAATTGAACCAGAAGAGTGGTAAATTCAAACCGTGTATTTAATCAGTACCCCATTTTGGGGGGAGTAACAAACATGCATAAACAGATCACGATTTTTAAGAAATTTTTAAAGACTCTGAATTTCAAGTCTGGTTGCTGATTTAACAGCAACAGAATATGACAGAAAATTAGTATCACCTCAGCATATCAGTTGTCTTTCAGTCAAAACAGCCATACTAGATCATATAACACAGTACACAAATCACAAGGATTTTATAGACCTTATTTTAATATTTAAATCATAGCATCTCATCAAAACAATGTATTATTTGAATATAAACATCTTAGGGACCAGGTTTCACTGCTTATGCAGATGACCAGCAAGGTTTTCCGGGGCCTGGAAAGGCTCTGTACACAGAAAGAAAAAGAAATAGCATGTATACAAGGGGTGGAGGGTTGTGGGTGGGTAGGGATATGGGTAAAAACTAGAATTAACTTCTGTCATATACTGGTACAACTTCCCCAATGTTGAGTGTGATTGTGAGCTTTATATAAGATGTACCAATAAAGAATTCAATTAAAAAAAAAGAATGGCTGCTAGCTCGAAATTAGCCAGCAACACATGCTGGCAAGGCTGTGGAGAAAAAAAAAAACCCTTCTCCGTTTATGGTGGCAATATAGAATTGTACAATGTCTTAAAAAAAAAAAAAAAAGGAAACTACTGGAAGAGGAGAGCTGTTGCAGAAAATGTGTATCCAAGATTGAGCTATCACAAACTGAGCTGCTATGAACAAATGTGTAAGAATGTGCCCAGAGGCATGGGAGGGCGTCCTGGCCCCTGCCTTTCCCATAGGTTATTTTGACCCCAAGGAAGAGCCTATTACATTTATTCCAACCTCACTTTTAAGCTGCACAGTCCCTTGTCTCTGAATAAATCTAGACAGACACATAAAACTGACTCACCGCCAGAGGATCAAACCCTCTGTACATTGTAAATGGGGACACATGAACCGACGCTCTTTCCAAGGCCAATGTCATCAATAATTCCTAATGTGCAGGGGGTGCCATATATCACAAAGCCATGAGGACAGGACCCAAAAGATTAAATAAAAATTTCCCCATAATTAGCTAACTCATTGAGCAGTAACAACATTTCAAAAGAATATGTAAAGGCTCATTAGATAGAGGTGTGGCGAGGAATTTGTGATACACTGTATGAACCACGATACAATGTGCTTTGGTGTCACCATGATAGCTCCTGTTCCGGTACCATGGATTGCTCTGGAAAACTGAGGTAGAAAGAACATTGAACTCCATCGTCTATGTGAAAATGACCAGTTTTTAATTCAACATAATCATTGAAGAAAGATTGTCATTCTTCTTACAAATTATTAAATATCAGACAACATTTGCTCTTATAAAATAGTAATATACTAAAAATCATGAAAGGTACCTCCAACTAGAACTTGCACTGGGAGATCAGTCTGATCAAAGAACTGACCACTTATTGTTAGTGTGGTGCCACCTTGAATGCTTCCTTTTGAAGGTGAAATCATAGTAATCTCTGAGGAAAGAACGCATATTTTTAAAATGTCATGAATATGCCAGATAAACCCAAATGCTTCATTTTAAAAAGATTTCCAAATCACCTAACCATAGCGGCTAACAGAACATGTGTGAGAGATTAGCAGCCAAATGAATTAGGTTATCTTCTTTCTTGCGCAATGCAGCAAAGCAGGCAATAAACAACTTTCACTGAAACCTACATTCCAAAGGGGATCTGGCATTAGTGGTACCGAGGGCTGAAAAGATACTAGCATTTGGAGGATAGGATAGAAGGTGTAACCTGAGCTGAACATAGATATTTAGCACAAAATAAAACAAAAAAAAACAAAAGTGAGGTTCACCCACCTCATTCCATATACTCTTGAAAAATGCATCTTTGACTTATTGACTAAAATCCTATATATACATTTTTTCGTACAATAATTCACTTACATTTCTACATTTTTCTGCGGGTTTATACATTAAAAAATTATGTATATTGACAAAATTGTCCAGTATATGACAAATTCTTACTAAAATATTTTCTTAGTAGCTATATCAAAGTTCAGCCTATTATTGTGCATAATTTTGTTAAATAAATCTCAAAGAAAAATCAAGATATTTCCTATTTGATTGATTCCACCCATTTTTTAATTTTCATTCCTTGCGATTGCTTTTCACATTTTACTATCTTTGAAATCTGAACATATCTCTCCATTACTCTTGACCAGAGGACAAATACAGTTCTTCAAAGAGAGAGTTTCTGTTGGCTTCTGATACTCTTGCAGGAGTACTGTCATATCAAATTGTTAGATCTAAAATGGCTTCAGGATTTTTTTTTTTTTTTTTGAGACAGGGTCTCGCTTTTGTAGTTCAGGCTGGCTCTGAGCTCACTATGTAGCCTAGGCAAGCTTCAAACTCAGCAATCCTCCTGCCTCTGCCTCCCGAGTGCTGGGATGACAGGACTTCATTGAAAACTTAATTACCAGTTTTGACTAGTGTTTCAAATAGATATGAAAAACATTTTTTCATACCTTCACCAACAACTAGAGTTGAAACGTACAAGTTTCCCTCCTAGTATGTAAGTTTGATTTTCAATCAATGTTGCATAAGAACACAGTTTTAAAGAACTGGACTTAATGTTGTACCATCTCAGGTATTTTTCCTTTCCCGGCAGTACTAAAATAATACAGTATGCCTTACAGTTATTATTATCCTTTTATTAATACTGGGGATCAAAACTCAGGAACCTGCCTTTAGTGAGGCAAGTCCAGAACAAGTGAACTAAATCCCCAGCTCCCATTATTATCTTTGATAAAATTAAATATATACCATCTCCCTCCATCCACATACACATTTGGAGAGAAATGTCACATACCTGCAAACGTCTGAAACATTGAAATTTTATTGAGAGAAGAAACAAAATATGTCATTTTCTGTGGGAAACTCCTGTTTAGAAAAAAAATAAGTTCACATTTAAATTCCTGGCTGAAAAAATAACCTTTATTTTAGGATTTAAAAAAAAATAATAGCAATGTCTATTATACATTCTAGAACTCATTTACATCTTCAGATTCTTAGACCAGAGAAAAGATACGTACTTACACATCTGTGACCTATTTATTTCACTTATGAGTATGTCCTCAAGGTACAATCACTTTATAAATGACTCAAAGTTACCAATCTTTATGGCAGAGTAACACTCCATTTTATATTTTTTAAAAACACATCTTCTTGGGCCGGAGGGTTAGCTCAGTGGTTCTGGCGCCTGCCTTGCAAGCACAAGGTCCTGAGTTCGATCCCCGGTAATCATATATAATGCTGGGTGTGGAGACACGCCCACCAACAGTCAACACCGCATACCACAATGCCGTACGTGGTGGCTCACGCCTGTCATCCCAGCATTCGGGAGGCAGAGACAGGAGGATTGCTGAGTTTGCGGCAGCTTGCCTGGGCATCATAGTGAGCTCAGGGCCAGCCTGAACTACAAAGCGAGACCCTGTCTCAAAAAGCAAACAAAAAAACACATCTTCTTTATCCAGTCTCCAGTTGATGGGCTTTTGGGTTGTTTCCAAGATTTAGCTATCACAAACTGAGGTGCTATGAATATGGATGCAGCTATGTTGTTATGATATGATTCTTTTCTTTCCTGTATAGTCCTAGCAAGAGAATAGCAGAGTCAAATGGGACCTCTAATCCTAGTTTTTTGAGGAATCTCACACTGATCTCCACAGTGATTACACGAGTCTACATTCCCACCAGCAATGAAAATGGGTTCCTTCCTCCTCTCATCCTCGCCAGCATTTGTTGCTGGTTAAATTCATAATAGCAGACATTCTTTGTGGAGTGAGATAAAATCTCAGCATTGTTTTCATCTGCATCTCTCAAATGACCAGTGATGCTGAATATTTCTCGTGTTTCTTAGCTGCTTTTACTTCTTCCTCTGAAAAATATCTGTTCATTTCAGATGCCCATTTTTTAATTGGGCCATTAAGTTTGGGGGCTGAATTTTTGTGAAATAGAAAATATTCAAAGGGAAAAATGTAAGAGTATGTAACAAAAGGAAAGAAAAAAATGTGAAGTTAAAAAAGAAACAAAGCATATGTATATATAGGATGGAGGGGTTGTAGAATGGGTAGAGGAATGGGAAAAAAGAAAATTAAGACATGTCATATACTGGTACAAATTCTCAATATTGACTGTGATCATGATGTATATATAAAATATACCAATAAAGAAATCAATTAAAAATAATAGTAATGGAGTGCCGGGTGTGGTGGCTCATGCCTGTAATCCCAGCACTCGGGAGGCTGAGACAGGAGGATTGCTGAGTTCGAGGTTTGCCTGGGCTACAATAGTGAGCTCAGGGCCAGCCTGAACTGCAAAGCGAGACCCTGTCTCAAAAAAAAAAAAAAAATAGTAATGGAAATCATGTCATGGCTTGCAAAGGAGCATGACAGAGCATTTGAATGGAGACAAAAACCTTCTATGTCTTGATTTGGTTGTTAGTTACATATGTATATTCATTTGAGAACTTACTAAACTATACACATCATATCGGTACATTTTACTCTATGCAAACTACTGCTTAATAGAGTTGATTTCAAGATATTGCATAGACAAAAGACAAGTGGACTAACAAACAGTAGGACAATCCTGCATATGGCTGAGCTCTTCTGCTGACTACCCCACTGTCTCTTCTCTTAGAACCCCTTCAGGTCCTAGGAGAATCCATCTAAGACCTTTCAGTTTATCATGAGATTTGATCCTACTTCGACCACGCAAAGTAGGCATATGTTAAAGAATTTATTTAGCTTACTTAAAGTCATAAAGCCACTAAGTGGTAGAAACCAAACCGGAACCCAGGCACTGTGAAACCAAAGGCCTGGTCCCTCACCTGTGTGCCAGCCAGCCCTCCTCCCTGCCCACATATATCCCGGGTAATAGTACAGATGGAACAGAGCAGATCACCAACAATCCCACATCATCCTTAATCAACAAAGACTTAGTATTTGTGCACACTTTCTGGTAGATATATACTCCCATTTCCATCACCTGGAAGTTAGAAAGGAAAAAAATCCTAGAAAGTAAATGTTCCTCTCTTAATTACCTCCATGAAATCAAATCTTTAAAATTTAAGAAATTCAAATAAGAATGTTAAGACTATCCCAGCACTCGGGAGGCAGAGACGGGAGGATTGCTGAGTTCGCGGCGGCTTGCCTGGGCACCACAGTGAGCTCAGGGCCAGCCTGAACTACAAAGCGAGACCCTGACTCCAAAAAGCAAAAAAAAAAAAGAATGTTAAAACTGAAAACCCATTCAAAGATAATTTTAATACATCAAACTAGAATCTAATATGAAAATATAAATCTTGTGGTTGAGATGAGCAATGAACTCTCCTGCACCTAATCCAGGCATTGCAAGATTCCTGCGCAAGACTAAAGAAGAGTCTTTGGAATTATTTTATGCTAAATCATTTAAAGCATTTATATTGGACTATATATTTTTATAAAACATTAAGTTGATTCCCAAAGATCTGAAACCATGCTATCTCCAACACTGTTTCAGGCTAGAACCTATATCCCCAAAATTAACTATTCTTCTTAAGTGATTAGGAAAATTGCCTCCTGAAATAAAATTTGAATGTAATTTATTTTGGATGACAGTGAAGTGATTTTCACTAATTCATTGACAATGACTAGGCATTTCTCAATTAAGGCAGTTTCATCTAAGCCTTATCAGTTTGAAGCAGCTGTCATCTGAACTTGGGAAAGGAGCAGAGCGAAGGTTGGCTATTAAAACAGACACAGACTGGGCAGCTCACTGGTCTTTAATTGGTTCATTTGATATTCAGGAGTGCTCCTGAAATTAATACAAATATGAATTTTATAATTTCTAAAATGATTTAACAGTCTAAAATACCATGCAATCTTAAAGCTTGTTTTGTAAGTAGTAAATGCAATATCTTTAACAATTATCTTAAATTCCTGAGACTAGTTTACATAGAAACACAATTCCCTCAGTTATGAGACATTACTACTAAAGCCTAGTCATTGACTAAAAGAGGAAAAAGGAATTATAAATTAAGATCACAGATTCAGCAATTTAGTGCATTATATTATATGTGAATTAGTAGTGTTTTTTTAATGGTAAGTTTCTGGGCCTGTTAAGGCAGCACACGGAGTTAAGGTACACTGAGCATACCCTCAGCCTTAACGCACTTACCCTTGATTGCTCCAACCCCCTACTTTTGGATGATTAGTTCCCTGAGAAGCATATGATGAACTTTGCAATTAATAGTTTTCATACAGACTCAGAACTAAGAACCTAGGTCTTTTCACCTTAGAAAGTACGTGACAGGGAGGCTAAACAAAATCAGACATAATTTCAGAAATCAACCAAAACTTAGTAATTATTACTGCTAACATGGTTTGCTAATATTCTGGATAGAATTTTATGGATAGATCTGAAGAAATTATATGTCAATAGCATTGACCTTGCAGAAAACAGCTATTCAGTAATAGGCTCTAGGTCATTTGTCCCACACGAGTACAAAGGTGTAACCCACACACTCTATTTGCTCGCTCTGAGCTGTGCTTGAATTATACTGTTCTTCATGGCTTCTGTCTAGTCTATGTTGGAGTGTAAGAAAGTGTCCTGCCCAGATATTGCTTCATTACAGACGTTTTGCTTCTAGATGTGTAGCACTGTCTGGGAATTTAAGTTCAACTGGATTTGTAGTTCCAAGCTAGAAGGGACTAAAACTGACCTTCTCTTGCAATCTGTGAATACAAACCAGGAAAATAATATGGCTTGATCATAGCACTGCCATTCTTCTCAAATTTCTAACCATTAAGTCTCTTTTTAAATTCAGGAAGGAAGGGAGGAAGGGAGGGAGGGAGGGCTGGCTGGGGATTTAGTTCAGTGGTTCCAGCCATCTACCTGGCAAGCCCAAGGTCCTGAGTTCAATCCCCAGTGCCACATATCACAATGCTGGGCATGGTGGCTCACACCTGTAATCCTAGCATCTGGGAGGCAGAGGCAGGAGGATTGCTGTGAGTCCAAGGCCACCTGGGCTACATACAGTGAGTTCAGGGTCATCGTGAACTACAAAGCAAGACCCTGTCTCAAAAACTAAAAAAAAGAAGAAAAGAAAAGAATAAACAAAGAAGTCAGTAGACCTCTCTGTTACATTAGTACAATACTGTATGTGAGATGTTGCAGGGTTGTTTTGGTTTCCTAATGATTTGCTAATTTTCTTAATAAAAGCTATAACATTGTGGACAGAATAATTTATTTAGGTTTGGCATATCATCATCTTGACCACTGATGCTGTTAACATCCCAGTTCCTGTGACAGTCAGGCAATGCCCTTACATTTGCAAAAGCTTCCAGAGTGCAGTAACCCCATATGGTTAAAAAGGAACCCGTGATTAGGACCGTAAATAGTGATGAGATGAGGTCCTGGTAGCTAGAACCTTCTATCAGTCCCCAGGGATCAGTGGACTGAAATGCTCAGTTGCTAGAGTTAGACTACAGGGATTCACTTACTGCCACCACTTCTACTGAATATCCTGAAGCAAATTACTTAACATTTCTCTCATTTTGCCAGTGAGTATCATGGGGTAGATGAGAGCATTCGATTTGCAGGTTCTTTGAAGGCTTGAACTAGATAATGGATGTAAAGTCCTTAGCACTAAGGCTGCCACTGAATGTTTGTCATGATTATCTATAACATGAGACGTGTTGTGATTTGCATATTCTGATAGTTCCTCGAACACATTAAAATCTTACTAAAATTAACATATAGGATATCTGAAAGTAAGTTCTAGTTTTATTAGAAGTTATGTTATTAATATTTTGATGCTAAATACGTAATTCATGACTATACCTCTCTCTATACCATCAGGAAAGAAAATATTAGCCAATAATAATCAGCTTCTACTTATTTTCATCGTAGTTCAAATCCAAATTTAATTAGTTTAGCTGTCAAAAATGATAATCAAATCAGAAGAGCCATAAAACATAACACATTTCAATATCACAGTTAAAGACTTTTTATTTGCTATTTGAGTTAGTGTTATATTGCCGATAATTGAAAGGCCATGGATGAGCCATAAATTACAAATAATGGAAGTTACTAACTCTTTAAATGTTAATTTTGGGAAGGAAAGGGATTAATTCTTTAATCTCTGAATCTATAGCACAAAGTAATTATATATTTTATTTGATTTACCCAACTGAATCTATTATGAAAACAATTATTTACAAAATGCCTACCTTCCATAATCACTGTCTAAGATGAAGCTCACATTGTGATGACCTGGAATTAATTAAAATACACAATCAGTTAATTTGCCACCGACAGGACAATAACAACTACATATTATACAGATTTAAAAGCAGAAAAAATAAAACTGCACTTATAATTCACATTTTAATCCTCAATGAAATGAAAATGTTTTCACTTCTGTATGTTTTTATCTTTTTTATAATTTTTAAACTTTATAATATGATGATAAGTAAAATGGAGTAGGGAGAAATACAAATAATTCCCTAAATCACCTATTCTCCTGTTTCAAACATATTTTAATATATGTGCTAATTTGGTTCATTTATACTAGCAGTTTCTCTGTGTTCACTGAAAAGAATGTTTTGTGCTATTTATCTGTTTGTTTCTTCTTTATAAAATGAATCTTGTCATCTTTATCTTGCACTATATTTTAACAGCACCTATCTTATAAAACACACATAAGGTGTCTTAAGGTTATAGCTAGGAAAATCTGACAAAGTGTAATTAGGAATAGAGAATGATATGAGAACAGGTAGGTAATGAAGCCCTCAAATCTCCTTCCTTATTGTCAGCTGTAATTGTTCACAGCCCCTGAGAGGCACAGAGACTCAGGGAGAGCCCACCCTTCACCTGACAGAGTGCATTGTCTAGGGAAGGGCGCCGTCTGTCAAGAACAGCGACAGACAGAGAGCTGAAAACTGTGACAAGGCCATCAGGAAAAGAATAGCGTGCTCTGAGAATGAAAAACAGGAGGTCAAAGGAGTTTTCCTGAGGACAGACATTTTATCTACAGTTTTCAGGATAGGATGTTCACAAAGGTCTGAGAAAGAAAGGAAGGAAACTCATTTAAAACTCCGAAGGTCTGTATTTCAGAATAGGTGCAGCAGAGGGGGAATGAAAACAGCATGAAATCAAGGCAGCAGCTTAATTAGTCACGGAATCCTCAGGATGGGGGGACGTGAAGTAGTTTACTTCATAGGTAAATCTTGAAAAAAACTATTTTTATATGCATCTACAAGAACCAAAAAAGAAGCCAGGAAGAAAGAAAATATTTTTTTTAAGTAGGAGAGATCAAGGAAAATGCAAAATAGGGTAGTAGAATCACGCATCCAAGACAATTATGAAGAAAAACACTCACCAATGTAAGTTCCAGTTATCTTACAAACCATAGAGCCCATGTCTCCATTTGGATGATCTAGTTTTAGACCATACCTAGCAAGTATATGTGCGAATATCAAAGTATTTATTAATATTCAACTTTTAAAATACTGCTTTTTCCCCTAAAACATCTTATTTCAGAATATAGATCAGTACAGCAATTGATACAATAAAAATCTGTGAAAAACAAAAATATTTCCAGAACTTCACTGAAGATAATCAAAATGTCATATAACAATGAATATTCTATAACTAACTTTGATGTCTCCATTAATATTTCTTTTAAAGAGTTCAAAATACTACCAAAGGAAACAATGATTTGATAAAGATATTTGTATTTTTTCATAATAATCTAAACAGTGGTTCATATCCTACTATGTTGAGGACAAAATAGGTTAAAAGCTATGTGTTACAAGGCTGATTTAAAAGTAGAAAAAAGTAAAAACTATACTTATAAATTCTCTATTAATCCTCAAAGAAATGGAAACTGAACTATCTTTAAAAAGTATATACAATATAAAAATATACATAAAGTATCTTGAGGTTCTAAGAAAAAAATTGGACAAAATATAATTAAGAATCTTATAACAATGTAAATGAATACTAATTCACTATATAAAATATAAATTATACCATATTTTAAAGCATTTACCTATCCAGTATTACTAGCAATTATTTAAATTAGTACTTTTAGAATTATTATTATTATTATTTTAAAAATGTATGTATGTATGTATGTATGTATGTATTTATTTGCAGTACCAGGGATCAAACTTGAGTCCTTGTGCTTACAAGGTAGGTATAGTACCACTTAAGCTAAATCCCTAACCCCTTAGAATTATTTTTATAAAGAAAGTTAATTACTTACAAATCATCAGATTGTGGTTTGAGAAGCTGGCAGGGCATTCCTCCAACATAAACTCTGAATAAACATTTCATTTAAAAAGTATTGTTATGTTTAATAAACTGTTTCAAAATACCCTCCTCCTGAGAAATTCACTGGCCACCTTATACATTTTTCTTTCTCAATTACTTATTATCTCTCACTCATTCCTTCCTGAGCATTTTATTGGGAAAGACTAATAAATATGATATCATAACATTTGGTGTGTTAGAAAGTGCTAAATACACTGGAAAACATAGATAATGGACTTACAGTTCAATCAATTTAAATAAAAACAATATCCTAGTAAGATTCATATTATGAGAAATAAACAAGGAAGTTTTCAAAGCTGTCATGATGCCCACAAGGCACTTAGAGGCATCTGTGATCTATGTACATACTTTATATATGGGGGTTCGAGGTGGCGAGGGGAAGCTGAGGAGAGACAGGGCAAGAGGATGGTGAATGTATCTTCCCAGCTCTCACCTGGGAGGTTTTCAGAGCTATCACATCAAGACGGACAGGATTGGATGCTATCAGAGGCTCACAGATAACTGGTATTATGTTATTTACAACATCAGAATAAACCACTTAGCTTTTCTGACAGCAAATTCCAGATGTGAAATAAGGTCCCAAACATACCTGCCTTATAGACAATAAGGACTCCTGTCTGTTTGCAGGAATTGCTGAACTTTAAAAAATATGTTTATACGTAAGTCCTGTCACTTGATAATTATGAGGCTTGTAAAACAAATAAACTAAATTATTGACCCCATTATAGAGATAACTTGGTTGAAATTCTTTAAATTCTTGCTTTATTTTAACAGAGTAACACATTCGGCAGCTAACCTCATATAGGTTCTGCTCACATTTAATCTTTGCGTTCATCCTGTGACTTATTAACTATTGTCCTTCCACTTACAGATGAAGAAACTGAGGCAGAGAGGATAAGTAACTTGCTCGTGCCAGCAGATGGTAAGGGATACAGCCAGAATTCAAACCCAGTCCATGCTGTTACCCACAGTGCATAATTCCCATGGTGGCACAGGTGAGCATATCTCGGATTCTTACATCTTACACTACTGGCCTTAATGACATATTTTTAAATTTCACCTAATTTTTTGACTAAAAGCACCTTAGAAGACACCAGTCCCTCTGTTGCCTGCATGTCCTCTATAGTCTGCACATAGGCTGAATCTGTAGCATAGGTCCAAAGGGAGAATCTGAGCAGCAATTCTCCTGGCTTCCTGCCTAATGAAACAGGCGCAGTAAAATGATGCAATAAGCCCAGCACCACTGTGAACATGGTATAATGACATCAGTGAGTTTCTAGAAACGTCTCATCCACACATTAATAGGTGAATGAAGGGTTGTGCCTATACTTCCATAAGATATATGGATTTTCAGAAGACAAGAGGTGGATACGGTGATCTCTGAGTTCTCTTTTGTCTGACTCATGAGATAAGTTTCACTGATTCCTTGGTATAAAACAGAAATAAACTGTAGCTATGGTAGGGGAAGGGGTCTGTGGGAAGCAGTGTTTTGGAAACTTATCCATCAATATGGATAAAAAGGTAACTGAACAAAGCTCGTCTTAGAATTGGTGTTTATTGCACTTGAGCATATTGAAGTAGAAAAACATCTTTACTTATGAAACTGTATATATAAAATGTTAAATACTTTTATTCCATGTAAGGAATCAATATGAATATTTCCGTACAAATGTGATTTAATTGGAATTTCTATCTCACAGAATGTCAGCTAACTCAACTTTATTTCATCTAATGAAATCTTTTAAATCGCTTGCTTTATGAATTATATATGCATACATATGTACATAAAAAAATCTTTTCAGCATTTAACAAATCCTATAATGGCTGTCTGAAGTGTTCAGCTAGCCCATTCATCTGTTTTATACACATATTTAATAAACAGGAAAATCTTGAAAGCCATGAAACTATGTCCACTCTTTGGTGGGAACTGAGCATGAGTCCCAGGTTCCTGAGACCGGGCTGAGAGACCCAGTGTGCCACAGAAGCTCGCTCCAGGGACAGTATCTGCGTCCAGTACCAACTGTGAGCTACTGCTCTCTGATGTGAGTAAGCCAGCTGAGGTTACCCTCTGACCAACCGCTGGTGAATAGAGGGATCTTGCTTCAAATTCCGGCCTGTCAATGAGTTACTGACTATTATTATTTTCACTCTCTCACAGTGCAATAGAAAAAGTGCCAAACTGTAGTGTTATGACTACAACTCAGTTATTATTAGACTTGCATTCATGTAATTTCTTTTCATGAAATCCATCACAGAAAAACAAAAATTATGTCAGACAAAAACACAAAGGTATATGGACAATTGCTTCATATCAATGCATCAACCAAGAGTCTACTTTTCTCCCTACAATATGGCTGAACAAACACTGGCTAGTTCCTTCACATCACAGTTTGATCAATTATTTATCAGATGTCATATTTCATCTATGAATCACAAGAATACATTTTCACATAAAATTACCTCAAAATCCTAACATTTTTTCCATTTGAGCTTAGTGCAGTATTACTTCCATAAACATCTGTGAAAATTCTTCCTTGGATTGTAATGAGTGTGCCTAAGAACAAAACAATCAAAACCACAAAAGGTTCTATGTAAGAAAATCTATCCAGATATTTAAATCCAAAACACTAGAATTTTCCCCAATAAAACAAGCATCCAGACACTTATATTTGATGTTCACCACTATTGGTTAGCATTTGTCTGAAAGTTCCAACAAATACAATGAAAAATTAATGAGTACCTATAAAAACTTCTAGATTAAAGAGGTATATCATGGAACACAGGATAAATTACTTAGTAAATACTGGTTAGGTCAAAGTGATTTATCTGAAAAGAAAAATCATTTCTACTTTGTACAAAAATACAAATTCTAAGTGAAATAAAAATTAAATATGAAAGTCCTGAAAATAGGTAGAAATGTAAATAATATTCCTATAAAGATAGTGGAACTTTCCACAACATAAAAAGTGATGGAAGAGAAAACAAAGGTTAAGATCTATAAATTTGATTATAAAACTAAGAAAAACCACTAACAAAATTTCAAAGCAAGTTACAAACTCAAAAAAATATTTCTACATAGGACATATAAATTGTAAATATATTTCAAATACAAAAGAGTCTTAAAGAAAAAAATGAGGGGATAAGCCAAGAAGAAAAATAAGAAATTTATAAAAAAATGCAAATGTTCAATACATCTAAAATAAATGTAGTGACATAAATTAAATTTAAAAAATGAAACATAGTATATGGTTTGGATGAGTACCTGAAAAAGATTAGTACCTACACTTCCCCAAGTGATACTCTTACAAATATTTGTTGGGATTATAAACATATAATCATATATATGGTATCATCATAGTTATCATAATGAACATGAGAAGATAAATATCTAACAGAAGAAAAGTTAAATATATTAGAGTAGATTAAAATACAACCTTTGCAAATAATTGTTTAAAATATTGTAAATGTTATCATAGTAAAAATGTAATTTATATATTTTCAGGTATTAGAATAATTTTACATATTGAAATATAAATTAATGATCATAAAACCGAGCACATTTCAGTTGTCATAGAACAGACCTGGAGTTCCAGATAAAGGTGTGATGCTCCTTACTGTTGGTGTTCTAAAACTCTTCGCCTGTAAATAATGTCAATAAAGAATCTTATTTGTTTTAATTCTGATTTAATTTTCCACATTTATATTTCAAAAATAGCCATGGTATTACTGTCAAAATATAATTTTTACATATAACAAATAATGCATAAAACATTTATTATTATTCAATATCTTTCTTTTTAGCCACTAAAAATACTCTTTCATTTCAAAATATTGTTATATTGTAATCTTAAAAGTCAAGTATCATCTTATTAATAGTATAAGCTAAATCACAGTAATAAAAAGACTTTTTAGGAATTTGATATAATAAAATTAAAGAAATTCTATTCTTGGTTAAGCCCCAGAAGAAAAAAAAATATAACAAAGCACATTTCAAACACATGGAAAAGCCTAGCAAAATAAGCTTTAGTAGCCAGGGTAATGATAATTGTCTAAAGCAACGTGAGTTTAATTCCTAAGGATTGTGACGCCAAATGAGAACTGGAAAAGAACAGAATTCCAGCAAGCCCATCTGTATGATGCCTACAGTTGATGGAAAAGCAGCCTCCCAAAAATGTCCATGTCCTCATTTCTCTAGCAAGAAGACACAGAGGCAGGAAGAGGAGAGAGTGGAGAAAGCACCCAGAAAACTTGTGAAAGGCCACCGTAGGATGACCCACTGTCATGCAGCACACAGAGGTCAACTGTGCAGACAGGACAGTCACGTAGCTGACCTACTGCTGGACAAACAACATCAAATTCCTGCTGCCTGGGTCACTACTTCATTGTTACACAGTGCTACAGATGGACAGGTGCAGGACTCCAGCTACTAAATTCTCTTTTTCCCAAGTGAGAACTAAAAAGATCATAGCTATACTTTAGAGATTCAGAAAGAACAACAGGGAAATTTCTAAGCAATAAGAATATTATTAGGAAATATCAAAATACAAAGCCAAAGCTGTTGAAAATGGATGCCTTTAGAAGCTAAAAATGAGGTAGGGTACGTGGTCAAAAGATTACTACTGATAACTAACCTTGGGGACCTAATTCAGTTCTAAATTATGAACAAGTACGACTTTGTTAAATAAAGTTGTTAATTTTATGGATTATTTTTTCAGACCACAACCTAATAAAATAAGAATTATTATGAAAAATACTATAAGAAGATTTAATTGGTTGGTATTAATGTTTTCTTCAATTTTAAACTAGAAAAGGAACACAGAACATCTTTCAGAAAATACAATCTGCTCCTAGTAAGAGATAGATACTATGCTTTTTCTTACAAGAATAAAGATGAATAAAACCACCAGCCCAGGGCAACATATTAAAAAATAATCACTGCTCAGTGGAAACAGCAGGACATGGAACAAAAAGAAAAATGAGCAGATAAAAACTAAAATTAGTACTTACTATACACAGGCTCTTTCTGATCACTGTATTAATTTTACATCAACTAATTCTTACCACAATGCTATGAACAGTTTCCTCTTTACAGATCATCAGCTTCATTCTGCTCATCATGATTATGAAACGATGGAGCCTTTGAACTGTGGACCACAGCATTAAGCAGTCTTACAGCTGAAGAACCCAGCAGAGGAAATCTTTTCTCTTTGCTTGGGGAAATGTTAAGAGTCCTGAGTGGTGAGAGGTGACTAAACAGAGCAGAATAAGCTGTCTGGATCCTCAGCCAGAGAGAAAATTGGAAGTCACCATTAGAAACTACTGTGGTTCCTGACTGACACAGTAGAGAAAAACCCAGATCTGGGTGAAGGAGGAATATTGAGCAGTAGAAAGAAAGTGGTATTCTTAGTTTAGATGGGTAACACTGAACATAGCAATTATTAAGGGGAGAGAGACATATTAGGAGAACATTATGATAACTAAACCAAGCAAGGAATGTCAAGAACTATCAAAACAAAGGCCACATAGGATAGAAACCAAGAGGACAAACTTGAGAGCAATTTCTTGTAGAAATACTATAACATGGCTTCTGAACAGCTGTGAGACCAAAGTGAAGCTATGGTAACAAGTTTCTAGCTTAAGCGGGCGAAAAATAACCAGAGAAAACATAGGCTAATATTGCTTTTACTAAAAATAAAGAGGAGAACCCTATAAAAACAGGAAAAAGAATCAAACCAAGAGTAGAAATTGAGGAAGGACAATGTATAAGCAAGAAAATAATTTGGAAGTAGAACTAATTTTAAAGGGAGGAAGAAAGCAGAAGAGATTCGATTACTGTGGAATACTGGGGGAAATATTCCTAAGTACCTATGAATATATTTTTAATATGGAAAGAGATGACACTCTGTACAATTAAAAACCTATCTCTGTAAAAAGGAAAACAAGCTCAGTTGCAGGCAGATGAAGGGGAGGACCCACGTACACTGAAGCTGCAGGCCCAGCTATTGATGTGACCTTTGCAAGTGTTGCTTTCTGCGACAGGGACCCCATCCACGCTGACCCGCACAGTGTAGATGTCTTCCGGCATTGCTCTGGAAGGGGGGGTGAGGAACACGTGAGGAAGGCAATAGCTTTTACTTAGTACGCTAATGAAAATACTACCTCAGACTGTATCACTTTTAAAAATAAAACTACCCAAATTCTAGTCCACATACAGTGAAATTTCATTTTGTATTATGAAAGAAGAGGTTCCACTCGGAGCCACCCTGCATTACAAATGCTAATATCATGTTCACAGTCAAGGGCCTCCTCTGACTCAGAATGTTGGTGCTTAGTTTAAAAAGGATGAGCACAATAACAGACAAGAGTCACCATTTAAAACAGCAATATCACCTTGGTACATTTAGTTATTTCAGGCTAGTTTAAAAATCAGGTTAATCAAGCTTCCCTTACAGGAAGCTTTGCAGCTGACAAATAGCCAGCAAGCCTGAGCAGATGAAAGGCTTTGGAATGTGTACCGCCCATCTCTAAGGTGGATTCTGAAAGTTGCAACTGAAAATTATTTAAGATATTTTTCCTAAGTTGCTAATAACACACATCAATTTAGGCTGATGGCAAAGAACTTGGAATGTCACTAAGCAAAACGATCATCTTTAATCTTAATAACAATGTGCAGATCTTGAACAAAATTAATCAAACTGGACAGGAAAGCATAATTTTGGTATTTTGATGGATATCATTGCAATTTAATAGTAGTCATTTATCTCCAACAAGAGCTCAATAGTAATTCTAAAAACATTAGAATAAATATAGTATATATATTTTTATCATGCACATATGTGAAGAGCATTACAATTGAATGTAATAAAAGTCAAAAATATTCTAAAGATCATGCAATTAAAATAATAAGTAAAACCAGAGAATTCTTAATTGTAACAGAAAAAATAATAAAGCTACTAAACTATTAATATGTATAACTGGTTTCTGGCATGATGAACATGGTATTATTAAACATACTTTAAAACAGACCTAGTATAGCATGTGATTTGAGTTGAATGACTTGAATCTTTTTCTACATCACAAGTAATGGACTGGAAAGAAGAAACTAATTTTACAAAGTTTCCCAACTCAGCATTATCAACTCCGTAGTTAAACTGGTTTGCTTGAGAAAAACCTGGAAAAATAGGAAAGCTTAATTATTATTAATAGAATTCTATTTTCAGTTCTCTAATAATTATAACTCATTGCAACACCAGTAGATAAACAATAATAAATAGCAAGCAGTTAACGCATATCCTATTTACCCCATGATTATAAACCACCTTGGAAGCACAAGAGTTGGATTTTCTTAATTCATCTATTCATAAAAATAGATGAATATATACTTAATAAGGAAAACATTTTAAAAATAGCTGAAAAACTAGAAAGAATGAAGGAGAGAAATACTATTTCATAAAGGATGAGGTTTATACTTCAAGTTCCTATAAAGCAGAATTTTCAAACAGATCATTTATTTAGACAGTGATCCTTTGGGAATAAAGGCAAATAAAATTTGAAGAAAGAAAAGGTAGGACTAGATGTGATGGTAACACGTTTATAATCTCAGGCCTTCAGGAGGCTGAGACAGGAGGATTGCAATTTGCAACCCAACCTGGGCAACTCAAGAGACTTAGTGAGACCCTGTCTAAAAATA